>BLSH010419824.1:1163084-1212010 GCA_018402905.1 Glandirana rugosa
TATACTAATGTTTTCCAAAAAAACTTAAGTTTGTAAAAATAACCAACTATATTTCCGGTAGTGGTTGTTGACTTGTCTGTTGCACCCCTTAATCGCAAGAGGTGAGTCCCTCTCTCTCTTTTCCCATGTAACAACTGACAAGCTCTATGTCGTGATTAGAAAGAAGTTTCTCACTTGTCGTTGCATCGTTTCTTTTCGATATTCCGTTACCGTTAATTGTAGGAAATGTGGTGATAATTTTTAACTTACCATGTGGGGTCGGTATCGGGTCCCATGTTCCTGGTCCGTCAAAGTCCTTCCATATGACATCCGGATCTTTTCCGTCTTTGCTTGTTTGAGCTCTTGAGCTCTTGGGATTGTTGCTGCCACACGCCATGGAATGGCCCCACCTTCTTTTCCCCCTCCTTCTTCTTTACTGCTCCCTCTGCCTTTTCTAGGCCTACAGTATACCTTCCTGAAACTGCCTGGTCCTTGTACCCTGGGCTATGGCTGGGGTGTACCATTCAATTTTTAATAGTGGTGTAAAGGATGTTAATTGCCATTGCCTTATAGCTTTTCTTTGCTACGTTGCTGTTCACTCTTTGAAGAAAGATTAGTGCTGTATCTCGAACAGTCAACAATGTACCCTTTTCTCTCTCTCCCTGAGTGGAGAACGCTAATTCCCCACGTTGTCTGTTCAGTTGTTGGTGATGGCCTTTATATCAACCAATAAAAATGTTTGAATTCAAAAAAACCTTTTGTAATCATATTTTTTTTTTAAACTTTTATAGTGATTTATTGAATAATCACCTGGAAGTAGACAGAACCAACTCAGATGACACTGCAAGAATTGCAGGACAAATAAAGTGGGGAAGGATTGGGGGCATCACCAATCACTGTCTAAATGGCTGTGGGTTTTTATCATTTTATTAGTTTATTGTGGGCACATTATACTAAGTAATGGGGCACGTATTTTACATATTAGTGCCTGCACATCAGTATGTATGGTTGTGGTTGTGGTACAGAGACCTGTATGTTATGCAATTTAGGAGCCACTTACCTAAGTAAATAGTGCTCACAGGAACACCTTAATGATCATTACCCGTGAAAGGGATAGCTTAGTAAATTTGTTTAGCCATTTGTCCATCACTATGATTGGCAGCTTCCCTATCTAATGGGAAGATGGAGGCAAAGGACAAAGAACAGGCTGGCCTTTGACACTGTATAGGGAAATACCTTGTCTTGCATATCAGAAAGCCCTGAGGTTTCGGTAGTTTTAGGCCACATTTAAAGACATCTAAAGGTACTTTAAACCTTGTGCCTGTGCTTCTTTTATTTTTTGACAGGTGTACTTTTTAATATTCAGTGTAATGTATTATACCTTTAAATAAAGGATATATTCTACTTTAAAATAAAATGATGTTATCCACAGTTTCACATATAAGTAAAAAATAATTTCCCTATCGTCAGGTATATTGAAATGTATAATAGATGTCCTTAAGAAGACCTAGAGGAACAGGTAACACGTTTTCGCTTTACATTAGAAGCTGCAGGGAAAAAAAGGCAAGCAGAAAGATAACTGATGGGATGTATTTTAAGGCATATTAACCCAATTATGACTATATTTTTACCATCGGGGCTTCAACATTTATCACAGCACGTTTATTAGACCTCTGAGCTAGGTTATGTCAGACAGGAAGCCAAGAAACTAAGGCATTTCATTAAACTGCTGCCGAAGCAGGCTATTCAATCCCCATACTCTTAAACCACATGATTTTATCAAAATCTTCGGAAATTGAAGCAATCAGTAAAAAGTGTCGGGGAATTAAAATGTTCTGTCTCGGTGAAAGAGATACGTCCCTTGTAACATATATCAGTGTTTTCCCTCTACTTCGTTCTTCTTCTTTTTTTTTTTTAAAGACACATTACCATTCGCCACAAAGACATCAAGCACTGGGTAGTCACCGTCACCACTAGAAAAATTCAACAATGTCAATTTTTCATACTAAAAAAATAGAGTGCCTCTGCTTTGTATTATTTTATAACAAAGGACACCGTAATAAAGTGATTGATAAAACGTCGGGAGAAAATATGCAAATCATTATGGTATATGGATAGTATGACAGGGAAAGGAACATTTATTTGGCCAAGGTATTTATCGGTGCAGGGTTTGGCATAGCGATTAATTCATGGGTTCTGTGATATTTTTCTGCAAACTTTATTGCCTGCATGAATCTTTTGTGTATCTAAAATATAGCTGGATCCATTACGGAATACACAAAGCCATGCATTCTTGTTTTACTGGCAAATAGCAGCAAACAAATTGAATCGTTGTAAGGTTTTAAAGGTGTACCTTCAGGCACAGTGGGGAATGGTAACATACTCTATGTCCCATTTTGGGAGACTGACCCTTTCCATTTAGTCTGGTGACTGAAAGTGGTGAAAAATCCCAAATTTAATAGTTGTCACTAGAACAGGAACAGAAGGCAAATCATCCAATAGGAACATCTGTCCTAGTGACAACTTGTTGGACTTCCTCTTGAGTCATGAAGTTTTCCTTCCCTTCTTTCATCTTGCTGTTTCGTATCTTGCTGTTAGAGCTTTCTACTGAAGAGTATATAAAAAGCCTAGCAATGAACAATGCTCCCTTTCTGTCTTTGATATATACTGTTGGATGTGTTTTGTTGTATCTGTTTAATAATAATTATATAAAAAATGGCCCTTGATCCTGCCAGAAATCCAGTGCTGTCATCTGCATTCTTCAATATTAATTCAAACATTGTTATCTGAAAGGCTCTTAGGACTATAGAAGACATCCCCCTATACTATGAAGAAGAGGAGATGAGCGAGTTATTCTGTGGCCCTAATTTATGTCCTGTCCTAGGTTGATGACACTACTCTTTTTTACATCTTTACAGTGGGCGTTTTTATCTTAGGACAGGAAATGTGTTACTGGCATAATCACTAGGTGAAAATAATGGTAAAAAAAGCCTAAAAAAGAAAAAATTATGCTGCCAACACTTTGAAGGACTGGTTAACTGAAATATATAAAATGTTTCCTGGGTTAAGATACTCCTACATGTTGCGAACAGCAAATTCTAACAATCAACAGCAAGCAATGAGGTACTATAGGTACTTTAGGAGGTGGCTTTCAAACTCCAGAGCTGAAAAGGTATTATCAAGTACCTGGTGAAGACTGGAATGTTGGGGGGGGGGGACTCTCTTGCACCTCTCGCCCAACACTCCTAAAGGTGGAGACAGAGAGTGTAAGGGCAAGGAGTTGCATTAGTGCCGTAATAGCTGGCTGGTGATGTCCATTCTGTAGGTGGATAAAGTTGGTAGTCGCAGTCCTCGGAACAGGATGCAGGAGCAGCTTGGCACCAGAGTGAGAAACGGAAGCAGAACCCGGAGATGAGCAGCAGTCAGCAGCAACCGGGCAGTGAGGAACCAAATCAGTTGGCAAAGCGAGTCCAGGAGGCAGGCCAAGGCCAGTAACAGCTGGGCAAAGTGGTACAGAGTCAGCAGGCAGATCAAGTCCAGTAAACAGGCAGATGTCAAGGTAGTTGGGTAGCAGAGCTAGAATGAGAGTCCAAAGGCAAGCAGGATGCAGAAAAGAAACACTGTGGGATCCCCCCAATCCATATTAGGCCATTTGGGTCTGTTATGGATTTTAAGGGGAACCCCACTCCAAAATGAATAAAAAAAAGGTGTACCCCTACTCATTTACCAAAGAAGTGTAAAAGTAAATTAAGAACACAACACAAGTTTTTGACAAGTCCTTTATAAAAAAAATTTAAAAAATGTTCCCCTGGTGTAGATCCATCGTCAATCACACCGCCAGGCGCCACCACCGACCCGAAAAAAAACCCCTCAGACGCCGACAAAGGCACATGGCGTCTGCCAGCTCTGCCGTTTAATAGACCTTAAATAGTGAAGGGGTGGGGCCACCCAGTGACATCACTGGGTGGTCCCAAACCCTTGTGACATCATCGACCCAGCATACCCCGGTCGATGACGTGACAAGGGGGCCCTTAGCTATTATAAATTCGAAAATCCAAAATTCTGAAAATTCGAAAAACCGAAAATTAAAAAAATCCAAAAATAAGAAAGAAAATTTGAAATAATGAAAATCCGAAAATCTGAAAATTCGAAAGAACGAAAATGTAAAAATTTGAAGATCCAAAAATCCAAAATAATAACTAAATAATTAATTAATAATAACTAACTATTAAATTATAGGTATTGGCATTTCTTTTTAACTTTGGCTGCTAGTGAATGTAATGAATACAAGCTTATCCGAAGTTACGAATTATCCGAAATAACGTATGCCGCATCTAACCACATGGAACGTAAATAATTAATAATAATAAATAATATTAATAAAACTTTTTTTATTATTATTTATTATTATTAATTAGTTAGGTTCCATTCGTTTAGAAGCGGAATTCATTATTTCGGATAATTCGTAACTTCTGATATATTCGTATTCATTACGTTCACTAACAGCTAAATTTGAAATGAAATTCCAATACCTATAAATTAATAGTTAGTAATAGTTATTAGTTAGTTAGTTATTATTTCAGATTTTCAAATTTTTGGGTTTTCGTTCTCATTTTAGGATTTTCAAATTTCTGAATTTCCAAATTTCCGAATTTTGGGGTTTTCGAATTTCAGAAATAAATTTTAAAAGGGTTTTCGTTAATTTGAATAATTTGAATACATCCTGTTTGCCTATTATCTGGTTACTGAATTGTCCTACTTAGGTATCCTACAAATGGCCTGATTTCACCAGTGAAGGGGAGGTGTTCTATCTGTTGGTCCATATCTCCCCCTATGTTTGCTGATAGCTTCCTCTAGACACCATCTCATTAATCCAAGTATAGGATACTTCTATAAGGTGTACAAGATGATTCTTTTCTCTTGGGGACCTATTAATTTTACATGTGCAGGATCCATATAATGTATCTCCTGAAGAAGCTATTTTGCATAGCAAAACATGTTGAGTTAAACTGGATTTACTGCTGCATTAACTGTAAAAACGTTTGTTTCAAAAAATGTTTTTTATGATTTTGTATCAATAAAATGGAATTTACTTGCCCATTTCATATTTTCAGGAGTGTGGTGCTAGCGACTTTCAGACACTCAGACCCTGTTTTTACCAAGAATCCTTTCCTTTGTAACTCTTAGCAACCACAGCTGCCAGTGAGTGTTTTGTACTTCCAGTATACCAGTACCCTGCTTTCATTAACTGCACTTACCCTGCATTTAACCCATTGAGAGGTCCCCCTACAGTTCGATTACTCATGACAACCTCTCAAATATTTTCCTCTGCATCTGCTACCTTTCCTCTATGCTCCTTTGTACTCTTACTATTTCCCCACCAGCAGCACAATCTGGTCAGCACTATGCAACCACTCACAGGACTCCGGCATCTAAACCAAAATAGAAAGTATAAAACAATTTAAATCAGTAGACAATCTCCTTTTGTTTGAAACAAAAAAGAAAGTATTTTTCCACCCACACAGTTCTGTCACTGTCCACTTCTGCCTCAACCATTACCCAGCATGATGGTTCTATGCCAGCTGCCCAGCTTGATGTTCTGGTGCCTGATGCCTAACCTTTCAGGTCCCTTTGGTAGTGTATTATTCCTGTTGTATCAAAGCCTGGTGGTCCGGACATTTTCTCTGTAACTGGTTATGGTCTTTGCCATGACAGCCCTGATAGTAGCGATCTTCTGGGGAGTGGCAGAGTACCATTTGTGCAATGCCTCAACCCAGATGAAATTGCTGCAACTTTAGGTGCACTAGGGGCTCCAGGCCAAGTAACCTTTGTCTTGGAAAGACCCAGATGGCAGTTGATATACAGAAAAAGTCCTGGGAACCAGACAAGCTACTTGGATATAGCAAGACATTCTGGTTTCAGGGTTTCAGTGCTGTCAAATGACCTCAGTGCTAAGCCTTTGAATAACCTGATCTCCTACACAGCGTAGGGACTCAGTGTTTATAATGGTGATCACTGCCATCGGGGAGGGGGGAGTACAGTCTCTGCTGTATGGAGATACCCCCTCTGGGGAAGCCCGGACTTTTAAGGAGGATTGAGTGGAGGACCAATATCTGGGGGATGAAATTGATTCCTTTAATGCTTAGTTGGCCCATTGGTGGGTCTTGTATTAAGGTGAGTGTGTATTTCACCAGGTGATGGTGCACCATGTATGATGTGGGGGAGCACTCAGTGGACCTAAAAAGCAATATACAGTACACTGTTTTCTTTTATATAGATGCACTACTAAAGCACTTGTTGTGTGGACTGTTGGGACTATTTTTCACTTACATATTTTTTTATGTCTTTATATACTGTACACTGTATATTTATCTATTATTATTTTAATTAGATATCATACATTTTTTACTGTTTACACTAATTTGATGGTACTTTAATATGGTATGATTAATATGATATGTATATACAGTATCTCACAAAAGTGAGTACACCCCTCACATTTTTGTTAGTATTTTATCATATCTTTTCATGTGACAATACTGAAGAATGGACACTTTGCTACAATGTAAAGTAGTGAGTGTACAGCTTGTATAACAGTGTAAATTTTCTGTCCCCTCAAAATTACTCAACACATAGCCATTAATGTCTAAACTGCTAGCAACAAAAGTGAGTACACCCCTAAGTGAAAATGTCCAAATTGAGCCCAAAGTGTCAATATTTTGTGTGGCCACCATTATTTTTCAGCACTGCATTAACCCTCTTGGGCATGGAGTTCACCAGAGCTTCACAGATTGCCACTGGAGTCCTCTTCCATTTCTCCATGATGACATCATGGAGCTGGTAGATGTTAGAGACCTTGCACTCCCCCACCTTCCATTTGAGGATGCTCCACATATGCTCAATAGGGTTTAGGTCTGGAGACATGCTTGGCCAGTCCATCACCTTTACCCTCAGCTTCTTTAGCAAGGCAGTGGTCGTCTTGGAGGTGTGTTTGGGGTCGTTATCATGTTTGAATACTGCCCTGCGGCCCAGTCTCCGAAGGGAGGGGATCATGCTCTGCTTCAGTATGTCACAGTACATGTTGGCATTCATGGTTCCCTCACTGAACTGTAGCTCCCCAGTGCCGGCAGCAATCATGCAGCCCCAGACCATGACACTCCCACCAACATGCTTGACTGTAGGCAAGACACACTTGTCTTTGTACTCCTCACCTGGTTGCCGCCACACAGTCTGAACCAAATAAGTTTATCTTATCAGACCACAGGACATGGTTCCAGTAATCCATATCCTTAGTCTGCTTGTCTTCAGCAAACTGTATGCGGGCTTTCTTGTGCATCATCTTTAGAATATTCTTCCTTCTGGGACGACAGCCATGCAGACCAATGTGATGCAGTGTGCGGCATATGGTCTGAGCACTGACAGACTGACCCCCAACCCCTTCAACCTCTGCAGCAATGCTGGCAGCACTCATACGTCTATTTCCCAAAGACAACCTGTGGACATGACGCTGAACACGTGCACTCAACCTCTTTGCTCGATCATGGTGAGGCCTGTTCTGACTGGACCGCTGTATGGTCTTGGCCACAGTTTCAGGGTCTTAGCAATCTTCTTATAGCCTAGGCCATCTTTATATAGAGCAACAATTATTTTCTTCGGATCCTCAGAGAGTTCTTTGCCATGAGGTGCCATTTTGAACTTCCAGTGACCAGTATGAGAGAGTGAGAGCAATAACATCAAATTTAACACACCTGCTCCCCACATTCTCATCTTAGACCATGTAGCACTAACGAGTCACATGACACAGGGGAGGGAAAATGGCTAATTGGGCCCAATTTGGATATTTTTGTTGCCAGCGGTTTAGACTCTAATGGCTGTGTGTTGAGTTATTTTGAGGGGACAGCAAATTTGCACTGTTATACAAGCTGTACACTCACTACTTTACATTGTAGCAAAGTATAATTTCATCAGTGTTGTCTCATGAAAAGATATAATAAAATATTTACAAAAATGTGAGGGGTGTACTCACTTTTGTGAGATACTGTATATATATATATATATATATATATGTTTTTGTTTTTTTTTCTTTTAATATGGTATGAGTAATATACGTGTATGTAATATGATATGTACAGTATGGTAGCTAGTACTATTGATTTTTGTTAGATCGTATGTACTTGAATTTTTATCATTTGAAGAGTGCTATCACACACTATTTACTTAGTATACATTCAGTATATGACTGTGTTGTAAATAAGTTGTTAAGTGAAGCAGCAAAGCCAAGAGCCCTAATATCAAGGAGTCCCTCTCTAAACCATTGGCCACTGGAATCTGAATGCAGGTAGCTGGAGTTGAGGCTCTATATCGTTGCCTTAAGCACTTACTCCCAACTTGGAATACTTGGAATCCCAAGGATTGACAATGAGAAATAGGAACAAATGGCAACAGTGTTTCCCTTATGGAGTCTTCTCTGCAGTCACACCACACTAAGCAACACTTCTCTTGCAGTCATATAGCTCCTAGCTAGTGCAAGTGCCTCTTTAATGGCAGCACTAAAACCACACATACAGTCTCAGATGGGTGTAGTACATTAACTTTTACACTCACTGATGTCAACAGCAAATCCTTGAAGCAGAACTCTCAGAACAGCAGCTCTGTAAATCAGCACTTCTCTGGAACAGCAGAACTCTGGAATAGCAGGTTTATGAAACAGCAGATCTCTGGAAAATCAGATTTCTGGAGCAGCAGGTCTTTGGAACAGCAGGTGGCTAAAACAGCAGGTCTCTGGAACACCATATCTCTGGAACAGCAGGTCCATGGAATGGCAGAGTACAGTCCTTGGTAGGTCCAAGTCCCAAGCTTTTGTTCAGTAGGAGTTCTCTTCAGCACTTGGCCTCCTCCAAATGGCTCCAGTTCGGCACTGTCTACACTGCAGAAGGAGAATAATAAACTGCAACAAGTGGAAACATTCTGCAGGTACGTTAAGGCCTTGTTCACACCTATGCATTTTCAGTGAATTTTCAGTTTTACAAAAACACACTACAGTCCATTCAGCATGGTTTCCTATGGGTCACTTTCACATCTGTGCATTTTATGGAAGGGGCCAGTGACTTTTTTCTGTTTTTTGGTTCCATAGACTTCAATGGATCAAAAACGTGTATTGAAAAACGCAAAATGCACCTGGATTATGCAAACTGCAACCTGTATAGGTGTGAATCAGGCCTAAGGCTTGATTCACATCAATGCATTTTGCTTTTCAGCATTTTTTCACTGCTTTTTGCTGTGCTTTTCCCATTTTTTACTGCGATTTTGCCGCGATTTTACCAAGATTTTGCCAGAATTTGCGTTTTTTCATATATTTAATTTTTTTTATAAAATTTTTTTTTGGGGAAAATGTTGTTGCTAGGCAGATTTAAAACGCAAATCGCGGCAAAATTGCGGTAAAAATGTGGTAAAACCGCAGAACTTGCATTTTTCTTACATGTCCATTGAAGTCTACTACATGCAAAACGATGTCCCTTTCCAAAAACACAGAGGCACAAAAAAGCATTGATGTGAACATCTTCCATAGGAACCCATGTTAAAAAAATACCCTGCATTTCTGCAAGCTGCAAAATGCATCAAAAAATGCACTAGTGTGCATGGAGCCTTAAAGCGGAGTTCCACCCAAAAATGGAACTTCCGCTTTAAGCACTCCTCGCCCCTTTACATGCCACATTTGGCATATCATTTTTTGGGGGGAGTGTGTACTCAGGTTTCAGAGGGACTTCCTGTCTCTCTTCCACCTTCCGCCTCGGGGCCGCCTAGGTGACTCCTCCTCTCCTCCTAGGCGGCCCCTCCCTCCTGGCAATCTTCTGGGACATGTCACAGGTCCCAGAAGATTGCCTGGCCACTAGGAATGCGTAGCGTGACTCGCGCATGCGCAGTGGAAGCCCGGCCGTGAAGCCAGGCCGGGTGCTCACACTAGGAATGGCGGAGGAGGGGGGAGACGAGCGAGGCTTCGGGCGCAGTCACTTTTTGTAGCTGCTGACTTTTAGTAAACAAAAAAATGAGTGGATCTTTGCTTTAAGAAGCCACAGACCAGGCTACGCTGACAAACTGCAAACTCTGTTTGCTAGATCTTTGGCCAATCAACCCCTTTGCTGCCTTTTTTATTGCGGGTGTTATCTGTCTTTTATTTTATTTTGTTGTTGGTTTGAGCTCAGCAGCCACTCTTAAGCTTCAAGGCTTTACGTTAAAAAATTGCTTTTTTTCAAGGGTGGTATGTTGGGGTTTTCATTTCTTTTGTGGGGTTTTTATTTTGACAGGGCTTTTTTTTTGGGAGCTCACAGTGCTGCATTCATATATTAATAACATGTAACCCTCTGTTCTTGGAGCTGCATTTTGTTTGCAGAACGCCTCTGTATTGTTTAAAATAAAAAGTAAAGAAGTTGTGCCAAAAAAAGTGCAAGAACAGTGTGCACCTAAACCACCTCACATTATATTACTCACATTTACCCCCTATCCCCATAGAATATATAAATTTAAGCATATACCAGTTAGGCCTGTTATTCCTGATTAAGACTGTACTGCTGCTGGCCAATTTCACTCTGCTGTATTCTCTGCAATATCCTAATTATTTTAGTAAAACCGCAACCTGTGATCTTTGGGGTTGGTTTAACAAAAGCAAATATGCTGTTCACTTTGCAAGAGAAGTGTCACTTTGCAAGGGAATTTTCCTCAGAGCTAAGTGAAAGGCAAATATGTAGTTATTCTATTTTTCTTGCATGTGATAGGGTATTCTTTGCAAAGGGAAATTGTACCATAATCACTAAGCTGTGGGTAAAATGTCATTGCAAAGTGACTAGCCTTTCATAAATCAATCCCTTTGTCTCTAGTAAATTTGGGCTTAGCCTTGCTCATTACAATTGTCCTGCTGCTTGTAAGCAGGTACAGTCCACTTTCTCCACTGCAGGTGGTGCTCAACCACAGCAGTGTTGTAGAGGGAACATGATTCCTCTATGGTTTGCTGGGTCACTAGGGCAGCGATCGAGTTGGCTGTTGGGGCACCCATGTGACTCTATTTAAGATCCTGGCTCCTGGGTTTGACGCACATTCTAGCATGTGGGTAGTGTAGGGACAGGTTACCCACCTGTCAGGGACAGTATTAGCAGAAGGGAAATGTTCTAGACAAGGAGGGAAAGCGTAGAGATTCATCAGTCTTCTGGAAACCCCCCCTGCTTGGGCTCAGACCGGCCAGGCCACATTTCACCCCTCGAGACAGGCACTGTTAGCTCAGCTGAGACCTGCTCCACTACTTGCTGCTTTCATCCATGAGCATTTCCCAGTTGGGCCATCTTCCATAGGCTTGTTGTGAACAGTTGTACTTTGAATTCAATGCAAGTTGTTCAACTGCATCTGGACTGAGTGTGCTTTACTGCCACCACATCACGCTGCACCCACCTACATGCTGGCTAATTTTACTCTAATGTATCATGTGCACGCTCCTAAAGTAGCTGTACTTTTTTTCTATAATTTATTTCACTCATTTCCCTCTTGTCAAAAAATGTCCCGCTGCTGGACAGATTTACATTGCTGTATCATCTGCAGTCTCTTAAAGCCCAAGACTTATTATTATATATTACCCATACTGCTAGGGTTGAATGTATAGTGTTATGTATAGGGGTACAAGAATGAGGCCAAATACCCCCCCCCCATCAATAGATTGTGGGATTCGCCTATAAGTTTGGGTTTGCCGAGTGTGTAACCATTGGCATGATGAGCACAGGCACATTCTGTCATCACTAAACCTCACCTGTTGGTCCCCAGTATGACATCAAAAACAGATTGTGCAGTCTATCACATCCTAAAACAAAACAACGTATACAATTTATTGTACTAACAATATAAAAAAATCAAAGCAACACATATTGCATAAAAGCTTTTCACACCTGACCCAGATTGGCTTCATCAGGGTAACTGTTTGATATGGCATTACAGGCTCGTCTTGCTTGGAGTGTCAGAATCTGTGCTGTGTACCCCTTTGTGCATATGAGACCACACTATTTTTTACCCGCTGCCCACAAGATTTAGGATCTCAGAAAACATGCTATGCCCCAAGCATGCTACATATACGTGTATTAAAAAAAAAAAAAAATCGAATTCTTTTTATAATAAATGCATTGTGTCGCCTGTGTAATGAACTTGCCTTGCCACTAAAAATGTGCTTTCTCGTCTATCTAATTTCTATTAACTGGAAAAATAGAATTCCTTTGTGGTGTGAGCTATGTCACATCACCTGGCCCTGATCCTATTGATTTAATTACTCTTCTCTGAATAAATGTTGTCCAAACTAAAACAGATACTTAAAATGTAAATCAATTCAGTGATGCAGAAAAATACCTCACTGATCACAACTAGCCCTCTGAGTAATAAATTGGAAGTTTCTTAAAATTAATCACAGCTGTGGTAAAACAAAGAAAAATGTTTGAATAAAGCTGATATTGGGAATTTTTATTACAGTTGTTGAAAAAGAAATGAATGTAAAACAAAATGATTGTATTTAGTTAAAGGTGTGGGCCTCTATACAGGGCTTCTAGTGCAGCCCCTGATCTCACCAAAGGGCCGCACATAATATTCTGTAAATGGAGTGCTACAGAAAACCGTTGAAGATTACAGACATGAAAAAGGAAATTGTCAGAGACTGCAGATATGATACTAAAGATGGTCAGAGAGCATGCTTGACCAAACATGCTATAGCGGTTATTAGAGAGTGAGGACATGCTTCAGGAGGCAGTCAAAGACTGGAGACACATTACATGAGACTGCTAGAGAATAGATCACTATTTCAGCCCCTTAAAAATGCAATGCTTCCACATTTGTGCTTCCCCAATTACTTAAAAATTACGTGTGCAACATTTTATATTTTTTTCAACAAGATACAATATAAAAACATAAAAAGTAAAAAGAACTGGGTAGCACAGTAAGAGGTAGGATAGTGTGAGTTAAATGTACCAAACCAATAAAATACTTGAATCCAGCATGTTTTCCTTCACTGGTTTGAATAAGATCTAGGTAAAGAAAACAGAAACCCTGAGGGACACACAATAAGTACCAAAAGACCATATGTGGCTCCTGAGATCAAAATTTTGGATGCCAGAGAGATATCTAAAATCATTTTTTAAATTTTGTAGGTAGGTAATTGATAACACCCCCAACAGCTTTTTTTTTCTATGTCCAGTTGTGGGATTTACCTTCACTTCCTGTCTAGTAGAAAGAAGAGGAAGTATAAGGGAAATCTTTTTAAAGTGAGTTAAATCGTTGAAACAAATACCCTCTATTGGAGGATTTCCACTCTTTCTAGAGAGCTTGAATCTCTGCAGCACGGAGACCAATAGTAATACGAATACTTTACTGTAGAGCTGTTTACAGCTGGCTTCTTTTGATTTAATGAACAAAAATGATTTGCTATGACGAAAATCAATACAAAGATATGATGACACAGATCTCTTCTTCTGCAGGATAGTCATCTATGGAAAAGAATGTAGGCATGGCAATTACACAGCACACATTTTAGAATTACAAGAGGGGGAATACAGTGGTAAGAATTCATGGGTGCTCAACCTGTGGCCCTCCAGCTGTTGCCGGAGTCCCATCATGCCTCTGCCTTTGGGAGTCATGCTTGTAACTGTCAGCCTTGTAATGCCTCATGGGACTTGTAGTTTCACAACAGCTGGAGGGCCACAGGTTGAGCAACCATGGGTTAGGTGGTTGAGCAGTTTTAGCGTCCAGCAGGATAGTCATGTCAGCACAGAGCACCAGTTTTTTAGCCTTTTTGTTTGAGTATAGATCTATGTTTGTCCCAAGCATATTTAAATTCACTTACTGTGAACTGACTCACTACCTCTGCTGGAAGTCAACCACTTGCTTGGTAAGATAATACTTTGTAAGGTTAGTTTTGAACTTCCCTTCTGTTAGTTTGAGGACATGTCCCCATGTTCTTGGTCTTAGCTTCTTAGATATTGAAAATACTGCCCACCGGAACCTTAGTTAGGCACCCTTGAGGAATATAAAGTTTTCAATCATGCCCACCTTTCCATTCTTTCCTGAAGACTGTACATCTTACATTTTTGCAGTCTCTCCTAATATATTTTATTGTTGCCCATCTCTGGACTAATTCTGTCTTCTCAGTATCTTTTTGTAGGTGAGGTCTCCAGAACTGGACACAATATACTGTACTAAATAAGTTTTAGCGTTACTCCCATAGGAGCCGCTGTAATTTAACTGGTTCTTTCCCAAGATTAGTGCAGAGGATGGCACACATCAATAGTTTATTCACTCAATAATAGGTTTAGGAGATTTTTTTTATATATTTTTTTTGCTGAAGAACTTGGAGAAAGTGTAGGGTGATATGGGATACTCCAGAACTACAGAATATTAGCAGAAGGACACTTAACCAGGCTAAGCCTCCCTGAACAGTCTTTATGCATGAGTAAAGGAAAATGACCAGAACTAAGTCCAGGTAATCTCAGAGTTATCCCAGTTATAGCTGCCTCTGGCACTTACACCCAAAGGAAACAGCAGTAGTCACTAGGACCCTGAACTCAAGTCAGTACTCACAATGTCACAGGATCACCGAATGCCTTCTTCCAGTATCCATGGGACACTCTTCAGTGAGGGAGAGGTTAATGCCCACATAGCCACAGGACAGCCATACCCTTTCCATCTTCCACAGGGCACTCTTCAGTGAGCTCTACAGACCAGGTCCTTAGGTGAAATTCCTTGATTAGCAAACATAAAATTATTTTGGAAATAGGCCCCCCAGCTATGCTACAGTTGGGATATTGATGAACATGCAACAAACTCAAGCAATCTGTTCCGAGGGGCAGAGCCCCTCAAGCTGGGGACTCCTCCTGCAGGATCCATGACTTAGACCCAGGGCTTATGTAGCGGGGTGCTAAATTTGTTAGGCAAAATATATTTGCAAGACAGTACTGGTCTTGCTGTAATTTGTAGTTCCAGATTACTGGATTTCCTCCTTTTAGTGCACTTCTCCACTACGTCAGTAGGTGGCACTGCTGCCTAAGGCATGGGTGAGATAAGTCATAATATTCCAGAACATTCTGGAGTGATCTCATTCTTTTCCTAGCCAATCCACTCGGTGCAAGTGCATTGTGGGTAGGTGGGAAGAGACCATACATGGGGAGGAAGCCATGTGATCGGGGTCAGAGTCCAGCCCAGCTCCTCTGGGGAAAGGAGCGTCCAGCCCAGCTCCGCTGGGGTAGGCCCCAGTCGCTCTCCCAGTTCGCTGGGAGGGGCCTGCGTTACAGAAGCCTCATGGCAGCTAGGCCTGAGTCCTTAGGCCTATTCAGGAGTCCCAGACTGCCAGGAGACCCATGCCTGTCCGGAAGATTTAAAGTGTTGTGGTGCGCCTGCCCAGGATCTGCTTCAGTAAGGGGACTGAGAGAGTTCCATGGACCCGTGAGTGTACTCTGTTCATTTCTATGTCAGAATCCACCTAAACCCAGAGAACTGTGAGAGAGTTCTACAAGCCCCAAAGAACTGTGAGAGAGTTCTACATGTTTGTGAGTACATTCTGGTGTTGCTAAATTGGGATCCACTGAAGTTTAGAGAACTAAGAGGGAGTTCTACAGATCCGCAAGTGTAACGTTCGTTTTTTGGGGTTGCTAAGTGAGACAGCCACCTGTCAGAGTGTTCAGGAGAGTCTGCGGCCTGTTATGCTGTCTCGCTGTATTTTTTTTTGCCTGAGAGTCTGCCTGCCTATTGATACTTTTGATTGTCGCTGAAAGGGTGTCCTGAGCTCCCTACCCCTCTCTCCTTGTTCTTGTGTGAAGAATAAACGTTATCCTGTTCAAGCATCAGAAAAGTGATACCCCTAGACAACTGGAGATACGAGCGAGCAAAGGGTTGTACTGTCAGAGTAGTAAATTATATCTTCAAACTCAGCCGGTTCTACGGGGGTAAGCGCTACACTTACAGTAATTCACCCCTCCACCCTGACTGCTCCAAGCCTCAGACTATTTATATGCTGTCAGCCCAGGGCTGGCCCAAGACATTGTGCTGCCTGGGTCTGAGAATGAAATGTTGCCCCCCCCCCCAAAAAAAATCACGCCCACCAAAAGGCCCCCACATCCATTATTTTATATAATGCTAAATAAAACTAAAATTTAATTTATCAGGAAGTCAGATTTTGCACTAAACACATAAGTGTGAACCTTGGTTAAGGGCTAGTGTAGTATATAGACAGGCTAGAGTAGTATATATACAGGCTAATGTAGTATAGAAACATAGAAAAGTGACAGCAGAAAAAGACTGAATAGTCCATCAAGTCTGCCCTTTTTTTTTGTTTGTCTTTTTTTTTTTGTTTTTATTTTTGTTTTTTTTTTGCCAATTAGCCATTTTCCCTCCCTGGTGTCATGTGACTCATTAGTGTTACAAGGTCTCAGGTGTGAATAGGGAGCAGGTGTGTTAGATTTGGTGTTATCGCTCTCAATCTCTCATACTGGTCACTGGAAGTTCAAATGGCACCCCATGGCAAAGAACTCTCTGAGGATCTGAAAAAAAACAATTGTTGCTCTACATAAAGATGGCCTAGGCTATAAAAAGACTGCCAAGACCCAGAAACTGAGCTGCAGCACAGTGGCCAAGACCATACAGCAGTTTAACAGCACAGGTTCCACTCAGAACAGGAATCACCATGGTTGACCAAAGAAGTTGAGTGCACATGCTCAGCATCATATCCAGAGGTTGTCTTTGGGAAATAGATGTATGAGTGCTGCCAGCATTGCTGCAGAGGTTGAAGGGGTGGGGGGGTCAGTCTGTGAGTGCTCAGACCATATGCCGTACACTGCATCAAATTGGTCTGCATGACTGTCGTCCCAGAAGGAAGCCTCTTCTACAGATGATGCACAAGAAAGCCCGCAAACAGTTTGCAGAAGACAAGCAGACTAAGGACATGGATTACTGGAACCATGGAGACCTGTGGTCTGATGAAACCAAGATAAACATATTTGGTTCAGATGATGTCAAGCATGTGTGGCAGCAACCAGGTGAGGAGTACAAAGACAAGTGTGTCTTGCCTATAGACCTATAGTCAAACATGGTGGTGGGAGTGTCATGGTCTGGGGCTGCTTGAATGCTGCCAGCACTGCGGAGCTACAGTTCATTGAGGGACCATGAATGCCAACATGTACTGTGACATACTGAAGCAGAGAATGATCCCCTACCTTTGGAGACTGGGCCACAGGGCAGTATTCCAACATGATAACGACCCCAAACACACCTCCAAGACGACCACTGCCTTGCTAAAGAAGCTGAGGGTAAAGGTGATGGACTGGTCAAGCGTATAAGCTTGTCAATACCTTATCCCTATTGAGCATCTGTGGGGCATCCTCAAATGGAAGGTGGAGGAGCGCAAGGTCTCTAACATCCACCAGCTCCATGATGTCCTCATGAAGGAGTGGAAGAGGACTCCAGTGGCAACTTGTGAAGATCTGGTGAACTCCATGCCCAAGAGGGTTAAGGCGGTGCTGAAAAAATTATAGTGGTCACACAAAATATTGACACTTTGGGCCCAATTTTGACATTTTCACTAAGGGGTGTACTCATTTTTGTTGCCAGCAGTTTAGACATGAATAGCTGTGTGTTGAGTTATTTTGCGGGGACAGCAAATTTACACTGCTATACAAGCTGTACACTCACTACTTTTCATTATAGCAAAGTGTCATTTCTTCTGTGTTGTCACATAAGTCACAAAGAAATATTAAAATATTTACAAAAATGTGAGGGTTGTGCTCACTTTTGTTAGATACTGTATATAAACAGGCTAATGAAGTATATAGACACGCTAGTGTAGTATATAGACAGGGTAGGGTACAAAGCACAGACTCACCAGATGCCACACCTGTTCAGGAGCTCGTGTGAGAAAGTTCCTCCCAACTCTATCATTTGGGCAGAGCAAGGAGGAGATTCGCTCTCACACTGATCTCTGGGCTCTGGCTGTCACTGAAGTATGGTGCAGACTCAGTGAGAGTGCTGCGGCTGTGTGGGACAGAGCTGTGTCAGGCAGCCCACAACACTCTCACTGAGTCTGCACTAGATGCAGATCATATAGGTAGCAGTGGCCCTGCTCTGCCGCCCCACTCATCTTGCCACCTGGGACCATTGGACCCACTGGGACCCATGGTAGGGCCCTGTGTCAGCCACCTACTGGGCATGCCTCCTCAGGGACTGGCTGAAGTCTCAAAAATATTCAGTCTGCTTATTTGACTTTCCAGGCTATTAAGATTCCAGAATCCTCTAAAATACAGGGAGAAACAATCAAACCTGCAGCCTGTGAAACACAGAACAGCCCAAAGCAATCAACAATTGGTCCTCTTATTACAGAAGAGATAAAAATAACTTAATTTACTTAACATCGGAGCAACCTAATTTGTAGGGTGCTACACAGGTCTAACTATATATATAGGGAATCAGGCCTTCTGCTGCTAATTCCTCTAGCAATAACTAAAGATCTACTGTATGTAAAGGAATCAGCACCTCCTTCCTCTTGTTGGTTATCCCTCTAGTGATGACTAAATATATATACAGAACCTCCTTCCTATTTCTGGTGATCCCTCTAGTAATAACTAAAGATTTGTATAGATGAATCAGGACCTCCTTCTTCCTGCTCATGCAGGGCCAGATTAACGTAGGGGCTATTGGAGCTGCAGCTCCAGGCCCCTACTGTAATATAGGCCCAGCCGCCAAAGAACTACCCCCTGTCACCACAGCACCACCACTCTGCCCACCACTGCCCAGTGTCCATTGCTGTGAAAATTATTGGTTGCTAGAACCGCCTAGCATCCTAGCAACCATTCAAGTGCAAGCACAGGCCCTGGCAGAGGAGGAGGATGTAACCAGGTCCATGATGCTCTTAATCCAGCCCTGTGCTCATGATCCCTCTAGTGATAATTAAAGATCAATAGAGGGGAATCAGGACCTCCTTCCTCTTTCTGGTGATCCCTTTGGTGATAGATAAAGATCTATATAGAGGAGTCAGGACCTCCTTCCTCCTGTTGATGATCCCTCTAGTGATAACTAAAGAACTATACAGAGGATTCAGTACCTGCTTCCTCCTGTTGGTAATATCTGTAGTGATAATTAAAGATCTATATACCATAGAAGAATCAGCACCTTCTTCCTCCTGTTGGTGATCCTCCTAGTGATAACTAAAGATCTATATAGGGGAATCAGGACCTCCTTCCTTCTGCTGGTGATCCCTCTAGTAATGATTTCTCCATTTTACAGTCAGGTGAAAAAAAAACAAATTGTACTCTGTTAACAGATTCTTTTCCCTGAGCATATTATTTTGTATTTATATGCTTACCACTACAGGATAAGGGATGCATAGAGCTGTTTTAGGAGTGAGCCTGCACAAGTGCCCCCATAGCAAGTGGTTTGCTATGCTGGGCACTTGGTGAGGGAGTATCCAGGAGAGCCAGTATGAGACCCAAGATGAGGGGGATCAGGGCTGCTCTGGCCAAAACCATTGCACAGAGCAAGTAAGTATATGTTATTTAAAAAAAAAACTAAGAAAAAATTAACTAACTGGCACAAATGACCATGCTGACCAAAGAGAAGTGCTTCATTCTTCTGGGATACCTTACCAGAAGAAGAAGTCTTAGTTGCCCATACTAATTAAATACTCATTCTGGGGCTGTGTGTTGTCATGTAAGGTGTACAGACTGCTAAATCTGCAGCATGGGGCATCACGGCCAGGGCCGGCTCTACCACTAGGCGGAGTAGGCGGCCGCCTAGGGCGGCACTACTACCAGGGGCGCCCATCCGCTGTTGATCCATCACTGCTCAGCATCACTCATGTCACTGGAGAGCCGCGGCTGGCAGCACCCCAGGGCGGTAAAATGAGGTGGATCCAAGGGCACAGGTGAGGGCCTGTGGACCATGCCTAAAGAAATGGGTAGAGAGGCTCTGCAAGAAATCTCTACCTCCGCCACCTCCATCATATAAATTGACAGGGCAAAGGGGGTGGAGTCAGGGGCAGAGCCAAAGGGGGGCGGCAAAATGAGGTCTCACCTAGGGTGTCAAAAATCCTTGCACCAGCCCTGAACACGGCCACTATTTGCAGTGGAGTCTACAGTCCCTGACAAAAGTCTTGTCGCTTGTGTACAAATTGACCTGAAGTGCCGCTGAAATATATTTCTAATCAATATTTTTTTACAAGAAATGGCTCATTTTAATCCCAACAGCTTTTGTAATAATGTTTCAGTGCAAAACAAAACTGTCAAAAAGTATTAGAATATTCACAGCTTGGTAATGAGTCAATTTTTGCAAAGACATAAGTGTTGTCGCCTTGTCATATGAGCTTCACCTATGACTAATAATGGATCAATTAGGTCTCAGGTGTGTATAAAAAGAACCCCAGTACATTAGACCTTCACATCAACTGCAACTAGACCTCTGCAAACATGCCTAAGATTCACCCTGAGACTAAAGTTTTGATTATCAAGAGGCTGAAGACCAGATCCACTGCTGATGTGGCAGACACCTTCAATGTGTCTCAGCGTCAAGTACAGAGGATGAAAAAAAGATTTGAAGAGACTGGAGACGTTTTTGACAAGCCCAGGTCAGGCAGACCCCGCAAGACAACTGCTCGAGAGGACCGTTTGTTGGCTCGAAAATTCAAGGCCAGCCCATTTTCCACTGCAGCAGAGCTCCACGAGACCTGGTCACCTGAATTCACTGTGTCAACCAGAACAGTTTGTCGGATTCTGTCTCGAAATAGCCTCCATGGTCGAATCAGTGCCCAGAAGCCAGCACTAAACAAAAGACAATTGAAAAACCATGTGGTATTTGCCAAGGCCTACAGCTTGCTAAAAGAATGGACGCTGGAAAAGTGGCAGAAGGTGGATTTTTCAGATGAATCTTCTGTTGAATTACACCACAGTCGCAGCAAATATTGCAGGATATCCAGAAAACAGTGAAGTTTGGTGGCGGAAAAATCATGGTCTGGGGTTACATCCAGTATGGGGGTGTGCGAGAGATATGCAGGGTGGAAGGCAACATCAATAGTCTAAAATACCAAGAAATCTTAGCTACTTCTTATATTCCCAACCATAAAAGAGGCCAAATTCTGCAGCAGGATGGTGCTCCATCGCATACTTCCATCTCCACATCAGAGTTCCTCAAGGCGAAGAAGATCAAGATGCTCCAGGATTGGCCAGCCCAGTCACCATGAACATCATTGAGCATATGTGGAGTAGGATGAAAGAGGAAGCATGGAAGACTAAACCAAAGAATATTGATGAACTCTGGGAGGCATGCAATACTGCTTTCTTTGCTATTCCTGATGACTTCATCAATAAATTGTATGAATCCTTGCCAAACCGCATGGATGCAGTCCTTCAAGCTCATGGAAGTCATACAAGATATTAAATTTGGATCTCACAGCACCATTACTTAATTTGCTGACATATTTTTGTATTTGCAGTAAATTTGTTCAATTTCTGTATAGGCGACAAAACTTTTGTCTTGCCAAAATTTGACCTTTCTGTCTTGATTGAATGATAAATCTTTTTTCAGTGAAACTAATTTATTTCAGTGCATTAAAAATAATTTGGGAGGGTTTTAGCTTTTCATATGAGCTATTTCTAACACCAATTGATTAATTAAAAGTCAGTTTAATAGCAGGTGTTTCTACAAAATAGATAAGCGACAAGACTTTTGTCAGGGACTGTAGAGGGGTGACTAGGATTTTTAGAGTTAGTCCACGTTTTAAGTTAGACTACAGCAGGGCAGAGGTTATAATAGGTTAAGGGTTTAAGCCAGTATAAAGTCCTTTAAAAAAATAAATATACTGCCTAAAAGCATCTTCACTGATTTAGTTTCACTTTGATACCAGGGCCTGATATAATGGAAGGTCATGCCCTAGTAACAAAGAAACAAAAAAATAATTGCTGTGGGTACACAAAAAGGCACTGTGCAAACTGTGAGGTAAGTTTTTCAGCAACAAGATGGAGCCAACCCGCCTTTGGCTACAGAGATGCATATGATTATTATGTAGTGCTCACCCACAGAGGGGGGAAGTAACCAAGGTTTCCATTACCCGTTCAGAGGTTGCCAGCCTCAGTACCAGCTCCAGGGCACACCAACTAAACAAGGCTTAATCTACGAGTGTCTTTTTGAAGAATTATTGCAGTACTTGAACACAGGTAGGTAGAGGAATGAAGGTGCAGGATGCTCCAAAACACACGCAGATATCAGAGAACAGATTCCCAAGCAAAGTTCAAGTAATAGTGGGAGTAGAGGGGACAGCCAGCTAGTCTGAAACTCTGTGTGAGTAGTCCCAGTCCTTGCAGCAACACTTGGTGTCTAACTCTCAAGGTACTTGCACACCTGAAGCTCTAGGTGAAAAGTTCTACTTATATTGTCCAGAGACAGCTCCCAACCAGCTCCCCTGCAACACTCTTTAGTGAAAGGGTTCCCTCTCCAGCCCAGCTTCTATAGGTAGTTCCTTCTAACAAGTTTGCTTAAAGTACAACTAAAGGCAACATACATATTTTAGTAAATACTCATATAAATGCCTGAAAGTTACACATGGTAATAAACATAATAACTGAAATTATTATTTTCCTATCATATAGCTACAACTGTGGTCTGTAATCCCCTATTCATTCCAGCTTCCAGTTGTATAGTGTTAGTAATGATGGGAGGAGTTGAGCAGAGCTCAGATCAGTGGAGGCTCGCCCATAAGGGCACTTGGGGCAGTGCCCCGCCAAAAAAATAAGTAAGAAATAAAAATTAACTATAATTATTAACCAAGAGCAGCACAGCTAGAGAGAAACTCCAAAGAAAAAAAAAATCTTTGGAATTTCTCTCTAGCTGTGCTTCTGTTGCTAATTGCTGGAATAGACAGATTAGATAAGAAAGAGAAGTGTAATCTACCTAGCAACGGGGCAAACGTCCCAAATCTCATTAAAACACCCTATCTAGAACACAGTAAAATGAATTCTCCACCCTCATTGGCTGCTTTCCAACATTCCATTCTGAGAACAGGAGCTTTTTAGGACGTCTAAATCTACAAACCTTAAAATGCCTAGTCCATTTGGTCTCTGCCTGGGGGGAGCCAAGATCTTCTCTGCTTGCAGTTACACATTCTAGCCTGCTGTCTAGCCAGGTCCCCCCCCCCTCCACAAGTCGCACTCCAACACTTGGTCTCTACCTCCAGCAGTGTTTCCCCTCTCCACCAGGGACCCTTCCCCCACCCACCATCCTGTACAGAGCAGAGGAGGAGGACATGAGGAATCGAGGGAAATATCAAGCACAGCAATGTCTGCAAGGTGAGATCTGTGAGCACACATGACAGGGAGCTGCCAGCAATACACAGGCAGTGATTAGTCTGCATCCATAGATAACAGATAAGGCTGAACAGGTCCCTTCCAAAGCTCAGCAGTAGGATA
Source organism: Glandirana rugosa (assembly GCA_018402905.1). Classification (NCBI taxonomy): domain Eukaryota; kingdom Metazoa; phylum Chordata; class Amphibia; order Anura; family Ranidae; genus Glandirana; species Glandirana rugosa. The sequence continues at coordinate 1,186,517 of BLSH010419824.1, forward strand.
AGAACTCTGAGCCGGCATGTAAGTCACAGGGAGTTCTCAGGGATACACAGGCAGTAATTGATCTGCAATTAGTCTGCTGACATTGGGGGACCACAGAGCTCAGCAGCACCGCACACCCTCAGCTCTTCATACTTTACTGTTTAACAGGCAGCTTCAACCAAAACAGCAACTCCACTCCTGGTGACTTCTTCATCCCTGCATTCAGTGCATTGTAAGCAATGACTCGTGACTTCCAATGCAGGGACCAAGAAGTCACCAGGAGTGGAGTTGCTGTGTTGGTTGAAGCTGCCTGTGCTCAGCCTCTGTGTATCTCAGCATCAAACAACAGAACAAGAGGAATGTCTACTCATGACAATTCCTCTACAATAACTGCTTTCCAATGAATGCCATCTCAAATCGCCTGATTTTATAATTACATTTTGAACTTTTTTTGACAGATAATGAAGATTTATGTTAGGGAAGCTGGTCAGTTCCAAAAAACAGGGACATTTCTATGGCTCACCTTGTGTCAGGGGTTAGTGGAGGATTTCCAGCGTTCCTACTATAAAATAAGGAATTAGGATGGAGCTTGATGGCACAGCACATGCATGAAAACCCACATAATAGCAGTCTGTGCTGGGTTCCTGTGCAGACCTCACAGCTAATGTAATTCTTTACCTTTGGGATTTAATGGATGAATGAGCCAGCAATATTTTATTGAGAATTAAGACTGACAGCTGAGTTATACTGTACATTGTGTACAGACTGGGTGGAGTCTATAAGGGGTGTGGCTTCTAAGAAGTGGGATGGGGTAAAAAGGAAGGGTGGGGTCTGGCACCCCACCATCTTAAAACTTCACCAGCCACCACTGGCTCAGATATCATTTCCTTTCAGTGAACTAGCTTCTCTATCTCCCAGTCCTCCTGCCTTCTATCATGCTCAGTCTATTTTACATAAGACACACCTATCTGCCAATCAATAGCTGGGTGTGTGCTATGTAAAACAGGCACAAGTCAGTACAGGTTAGTTTGCACACAGACCAGTCTATTAACTTGTGTACTTCTCCCTGCCTGCTCTCCTCTGGTAATTTAAACTGACAGAACAAAATCCAACCTAGGAGCTGGCTGTATAGATAGAGCAGTGGGCGGGCAAAGGTGGGACATAGGTGGGAGTGGGTGGGGCTTCACAGGCTGATCGTGGGCGGAGCCTAATCTGGACTTCTGTGTAGAATGAATGCCTGAGATTTCCATGTACTACAAGAGCACCTCTCCCAGTGATGTCAGGACATTTCTGCAGAAAAATAGATGCAAAATGAGAAAACAGGCAAACCTAGGGCAATTCGAAAACCAGGAAGTAAAGTTGTCCCCTCATTAAAGGAGTGAACCTGAGAGCTGGGGACAAGGTAGATATCTCAACATCCTTACTGCTTTCTGCAAAACAATCAGTAACATGTTTAACAGACTGTATAGGTGTATAACATATTGATTTTATCATTTTGACCATAGTTCTTCTTTAATTCCAGCTTCCTTCAGACCCTCAGCCACAGCACCTTCTGAAGCCTAACAACAGTAACTTTTCTGCATCACACACATGCTGCATCCCAAGAGAGAACAGCTCTGATCTGATTCTCCCAGGAGGCCACACCTTCTGGGCCTCCCTCCCAAAGATTGGCTAGAGTCCAATGAATTCTCAGAGCCCTGATTCTGGAATATTCTTCCAGAGGTAGGCAGGAGGGGACGCATTGGACACCTTTGCTGCCACGGTGCTATATGCTGGGTGTGTGACTCTGTGCCTTTAAGAAAGGATGGGCTCCCTCCAGGCTCACTTGCCTTATACTTATCCATTATAATGCATGCTTCCACTGTGGAGATGCTCAGAATTTAGAGTTAGGACTACAGAAAATACTGGGGGGCTTTGATTAGCCTATGTAGCTTACGCATGTATTTGCAAATGTGTGCAAACTAAACCCCTGTTTTTAATGCATACTGTTAAACAGGATAATTCGGTTGGTTGCAGGCTGGTCGGTAAGTTGAGCTGGAAATTTCTTTGGTTTTATTTTGGAGTTGCAATCAACCCCCAGGTTTTGAGATAGATCTGACCAGACTTCGAAAATAAATTGCAGCTCAGCCGCATACAGCAGAGCAATAAACTGCATTTAGGCAGCCTAAGGCAGGGGTGCTACATCTATGAATGCTAATATTATCAATGCTAATATGTCTCCTATTATTTATCCAAAAGTTTCTTTTTTTATAAAGGAGAAAATAGTTCCATTGTGTAGGCAGGTACAAGCACAATGTTCCCAACACACAAGTTCCTGAAACTGGCTGTAAATGTTAATGAGTTCTGCAGTGACCTCCAGCTGGAAACCAAAGACATTCAAAGTGAGTCACCAGCACACCAAGGATCTCCAGAATGAGTCCAAAGATTTATCCAGTGATGACATCATTTTTACAAAGGCTACATTTCCGAGCCTTGCAGAACATACACTGTGCATGCCTGATGAGGGGTCCTGTGAGGCACCGAAACATCGTCTAGGCAGGTCCCCATACACACCCCTTGGTGTTGGTTGGCCCACAGCTCTAATATTGTGACAACACAGTACAGCATAATACACATTTCTAGTTCTGTGATTGATATTTCTTTCATGATTTTAAAGTGTGTCCTTGAGCTCGTTATAGATCATGGGTGCTCAACCTGAGGTCCTACAACTGTTGCAGAACTACAAATTCCATCATGCTTCTCCCTTTGGGAGTCATGCTCTTAACTGTCAGCCTTGCAATGCCTCATGGGGCTTGTAGTTCTGCAACAACTGGAGGGCCACAGGTTGAGGACCCATGCTACAGTTGATATAGGACCACGCCTATCTTGGGACACCTGAGAACTACAAAGTATAGAAAGAAAATACATGTCTTATGTAGCCAGGAGTCCAGAAATACTTTGCTGGTATAAAGACAATTGTGCCCCTTAAATATTATAGAGGATTCCCTCTAGTGTTAACTTGCTGAACAAGACTGGATTTGTATGGGAGAGTGATGCTTTGTGGGATTTGTAGTGTGGCAAGAAGAAACAGTCAGCAGACTCTGATATGGAAGGACTCCATTTCTCATCAGGCCATGCTGCAGTGAAGGCTCCTGGGAGAAGCAGTGCTTTGTGGGAGAACTTATTTAAGTAGGAGGAGGAGCTGGGAGCAGTTTCTTGGGACAGCGTGATCGATCAGCAATGGACACTGTGTGTCATTATAACAGGAGCTAGGCCTGCGGCCTACATACAGCGATCCAGCAGACTGAATCCTCTGCAAGTGTTCCAGCTAGCTGTGGTACCCCAGCATTTCAGTGGGGGATCAGCAGAACCAGTCCATCCTCATCTGAGTCCGGTCCGGAACAGCAGCAGTCACAGCAGCAGTCGCATCTGTCGATTCAAGAGAGCTGCAGGAAGTGCAGTGGAAGCCGTTTTTCTTCCCAGGAGCAAAGATCAAGTGTGTACCCGCGGTTCCAGCGCTTACATCATCTTCATCTGAGCAGCTGGACCATTTGTCTACAGTCCCTTGGTTTAGTGAGTGTCCCAGGCTCACCTATAAGAGTACTGTCTTTGTAGCATTTCTTTAACCACTTCCAGACCAAGCCTCTTCTTGGATTTCAGGGTTTACAAGTTAAAACCATTTTTTTTCTATAAAATTACTTAGAACCCCCAAACATTATATATATTTTTTTCTAACACCCTAGAGAATAAAATGATAGTCGTTGCAAAACTTTATGTCACACCGTATTTGCACAGCGGTCTTACAAGCATGATTTTTTTTTAAAAAATTCACTTTTTTGGGTTAAAAAATAAGACAACAGTAAAGTTAGCCCATATTGTGAAAGATAATGCTACACCGAGTAAATTTATACCCAACATGTCATGCTTCAAAATAGCGCCCGCTCATGGTATGGCGACAAATTTTGCAACCTAAAAATCTCCATTGGCGAAGTTTAAAAATGTCTACAGGTTACCAGTTTTAAGTGACAGAGTAGGTCTAGTGCTAAAATGATTTCTCTCGCTCTAACGATCACGGCGATACCTCACATGTGTGGTTTGAACACCGTTTTCATATGCGGATGGGACTTATGTATGCGTTCGCTTCTGCCCGCAAGCTTGCGGGGACGGGGCAATTTCATTTTTTTTTTTCCTTATTTATTTTATTTTTTATTTTTACAGTGTCCTTTTAAAAAACATTTTTGAACACTTCTGTACTGTAAACATTCCTTGTAATAGAAAAACGCATGCCAGGACCTCTTAAATATGAGATCTGGGGTCAAAAAAACCTCAAATCTCATATTCACACTCAAATTCAATAAAAAAAAATAAAACATTGAAAAAAAATTGTCCCCTTTAAGAGCTATGGACGGTAGTGATTTGTGACGTCGCTTCGGGGGAGTGGACCCGATCATCTCCGCTGCTAACGGTAGCTCCGGTAAGCAGCAGAGATGACGGGAAAACGGCGGGAGGGTCCAGAAGTGGTTAACACATCCTGGATTGCAGTTATTATACACTGGATTGCTGTTAGTGACCAGTTTACTCTAAGTCAGTGATCACTGGAAGATTATTTAATTCAGTGCAAGTTTAACCTCTTTGTGCCTCATCTCAAGGATTAGAAGGACACAGTGTTCTCAGGCACCTAACTTTCACTTACAAATAACAGAAGATCTACTGAACTTTACAAGACAAGATTGCTGCAACCACATCTATTCATCCTCTCCCCAGTTATACACTCAGGACTGTTATTTAGTATTATTTCATCTCCTAAGAACTCTCTAAGTTAGAACAGGAGGAGTTAGATAGATAATTAGGCTCCATTCACACCAGAAGCGACCCGACTTTGCGGGCGACTCGAGTCGCCCCGCTCGAGGTGACTTCAGCGCAGCTTGCAGGTTACTTCTATTATAGAAGTCAATGCAAGTCGCCTGAAGTCACCTCAACAGTAGTGCTGGAACCTGTTTTCTAAGTCGGAGTGACTTGAGTCACTCCTATTAGAACGGCTCCATTGTACTGCATGGAGACGACTTGTCAGGCGACTCAAGACGCCTATGTGGGAACCGGCACTTACTGTTGCTTAGTATGATTACAGAATACTGAGTTAAACTGCCATTTAGTTATATTGTATACTGCATTCTATAGACTAGTACCATTTGCACTGCATTCCATTGAGTGGTATCAATTTACCTCCAGTTCACCTAGCCCTGTATAATGTTCATTGTTTTACATTGATTCTCATCAAACATTATTGAACCATATTGCTCTCAGTGAACCCATGGGTGGTTGCTTAAACTCAACTGGAGGAGTTATACTGTTGCATTTATTACCATTGCTGGGGGAGTACAGGGAGTGGTGAATGCCATTGAAGTAACTGTTCCTTTTATTCCTCAGATTTATAAAGGTTAACTTGTGTGTGAAAATGTGTGATTTCTAAGTCTACAAGTTCTGTTAACCAGTTATTCTGTGAAGTTGTGGCCTGTTTCTTGATCACCTAAAGGTCATCATTTCTTATAAAATAAGAGTTGAGTAAACACTTTAAACTCAAACTGTGGTTTGGTCTCCATTACTGAAAGAGTGTCAGTATTAATGGAACATTGCAATATCAGTGAATGAGGGGTGGTGGAGGACTCTCAGAATGGGGAAGCCCAAGGGGGAATTGATTCTTTTAGCAACCCTCAAGGAGGCAGCGCTACACTTACATGCCTAATTTTATGGTGAAAATGTAAATGCAATCCAATGCTATTTTGTTTATATTGTTGAGTTGATTTTGCAAATCTTTTTCAGAAACACTAAGCTTGCAAGGATTAGTGTGAAAATTGCTGGATGAGCGCGCTCTGACCCAGTGTGACCTCTAGCATCTTCTTGCAGAGGTCAAAATGGCTTTGATAGCCATTTTCTGTAAGACCAACTTTGTTGGTGGTGGGAACAGTTGGCTCTTCTCCTCTGCAAGGTGTCAGAGTTGTGCACTTCTGCTAATCCATTAAAGAGGTTTCCTTAAACCCTGATTTGCAGTTTTATTTTTGATTGATATAATTTAATTGATCTATACTTTTTGTTGTAATTGTACAGGATACGAGGTGCAAAAGAGTGTCTCGGTGCACATATAACAATATATTTTATTCAATATTTTATTGAAAACATATTTTTGTATTGATTAAAAGTTGTCACAGTACACCTCCCTGCTCATGTCTCAACAACACCATATGTGGAGTATCTGCAAAATGTTTCCATACAGTTTACTGGATACTGCCATCATATATAATTATATCACATCAACAACATGGTGGTGGACTTGCTGAGCCCATAAATCAATGCTTTTTTGTTGAAATGATTTAAACTTTCCCAGTAGTGTGTGGTTAATGACCAATCTACAAAATAAAATAGTAAATACGAGACATCCAATTCTCCAATATTGTGTACAATTTTCTCATATATTAGAAACATTATTCACATCTAGTCTTTACTTAAAAAATCGATGTAGCATAATCTGTTTGCGACCAGGAAACAGTGGCCACCATCCAGATGAAGAGACCGGGGGGAAGGGGGGAGCCACAGGAAGAACAACACCCGCTGAACTAAAATCTGTGAAATATGATAATGTATATACAGTATCATAATCAATCCTCTATACCAGTGGTCTCCGAGATGTGGCTAGGGGTTGGATGTGGCCCTTTGCTTGCTTTTATCCAGCCCTTGGGGCACTATTCCTCCCACTGATATGAGACACTATTCTGTCTACTGACATCAACAATGGGGCACCAATTCTCCCACTGATACCAACAATGGGGGACTATTCCTCCCACTGATACCAATGATGGAGAACTATTCCTCTCCCTAATACCAAATGTGGCAATGTTTACTCTCACCAATGCCACGAAAACTTCAGCTCCCCCTGACCACAGTCCGGCCCCCCTAATTTCTGAAGGACAATAAACTGGCTATTTGTTTAGGAAGTTTGGAGACCCCTTCAATATACTAACTCTGTTGAGTTTTCCCTATTTTAGTTAATTTTCTAACTATATGTACATTTAAACATTGAGATATAGCATTATGTTTTTGTAGACACGTGTGTATTATTGCTTTTAAAACAATGACTTTCCCACCCTTTATGAGGCTAAATGCTGGCTATATTGCAAAGAGGAATATATAGATGAGGAACAGGTAAAAGGTCAGCATAGATAATAGATTATGAATGATGTATACATGCTCATGTTTTACAGATTTTGGTAAAGTGAGTGTTACTCTCCTTGTTGCTCCCCTTTAGTCTCCTGATGACTGTGCAGTTTTCTGGAATTTGAACTGGATACCAGTAGTTAGTGCATAGGTGCAAGGTAACCAGATGCCAAATAAACTTGCCTCATAGTCCTCAGCTGTGAGGTCTTAGCCTGTTCGGAAAGTTACTTCATGGTCTTCAGCTGTGGGGGTTTATACTGTCAAACATTGTCCTCTAATTGCTATCATTTTGGAATATCCCATGCCCTAAGCCCTCTCCTGTTAAGTTTATTTGAGCAATACATCTTAAAATGACATCCCCTAGACCAGTGATGGCAAACCTTGGCACCCCAGATGTCGTGGAACTACATTTCCCATGATGCTCAACTTCATTGCAGAGTGCATGAGCATCATGGGAAATGTAGATCCAAAACATCTGGGGTGCCAAGGTTTGCCATCACTGCCCTAAACTGTGTTTTTGGAACCAGAGTGAAAAGACCGATGCTTGCAGATCGCATCTACATTTAGGGAAAAAACAGTTATTATCAGCAGCCCCTTTGGGGGTAGCGCTACATATATTACGTTAGTATCCAGTAACATGTAGATAAAAATATAAGAATACTCCAAATATGGTGTTGTTAACCAGTTCCTTACCGAGTCATAATAAAATGACATCGGCAGGAACCGCTCGTCGATCCGGGCTGACGTCATATGACGTCGGCCACTTCTCGCCACTATTGTGGGTCGATTGTGTGCCTGGGGGTCAATAAAATTGGCTCTTTACCACGTGACCGGCTGTGTCAATCACAGCCGGTCATGTGATGTAAACAAACCGCGGTAACGAGCTGTTACCGCGGTTCTTCCTCTCACACACCGATCGTGTGTGACAGGGAGATTGCGGTAACAGCTCATTACTGCCCACTGTGAACACCAAGCACACTGATTCCCCCCCTAATAAAAAGGACCTGTCACCATCCCATCAAAGTACCTGTCACAGCCCATCAGAGTACCTGTCACAGCCCATCAGAGTACTTGCCACCTGTCCATCAAATTACCCGAGTACCTGTCAACTACCCATCAAAGTACCCGAGTACCTGTCACCTGCCCATCAAAGTACCCAAGTACCTGTCACCTACCCATCAAAGTACCCGAGTACCTGTCACCTGTCCATCAAAGTACCCGAGAGCCTGTCACCTGTCCATCAAAGTACCCGAGTACCTGTCACCTGCCCATCAAAGTACCTGAGTACCTGTCACCTGCCCATCAAAGTACCCGAGTACCTGTCACATGTCCATCAAAGTACCCGAGTACCTGTCCATCAAAGTACCCAAGTACCTGTCATCTGCCCATCAGATTACCCGAGTACCTGTCACCTGTCCATCAAAATACCCGAGTACCTGTCACCTGTCCATCAAAGTACCCGAGTACCTGTCACCTGCCCATCAGAGTACCTGAGTACCTGTCACCTGTCCATCAAAGTACCCGAGTACCTGCCACCTGTCCATCAAAGTACCTGTCACCAGCCCATCAGAGTACCCGAGTACCTGTCACCTGCCCATCAGAGTACCCGAGTACCTGTCAACTGCCCATCAGAGTACCCGTGTACCTGTCACCTACCCATCAGAGCACCCGAGTACATGTCACCAGCCCATCAGAGTACCCGAGTACCTGTCACCTGCCCATCAGAGTACCTGAGTACCTGTCACCTGCCCATCAGAGTACCTGTAACCAGCCCATCAGCGTACCCGAGTACCTGTCACCTGCCCATCAGAGAACCTGAGTGCCTGTCACCAACCCAGCAAAGTACCCGAGTACCTGTCACCTGCTCATTCGAGTACCTGTTACCAGACCATCAGCGTACCAGAGTACCCTTCACCAGACCATCAGCGTACCAGAGTAGCTGTCACCTGCCCATCTGAGTACCCAAGTACCTGCCACCAGCCCATCAGCGTACCCGAGTACCTGTCACCTGCCCACCTGAATACCTGTCACCTGCCCACCTGAGTACCCGAGTACCTGTCATCAGCCCATCAGAGTACCCGAGTACCTGTCACTTGCCCTTCAGATTACCCGAGTACCTGTCACCAACCCATCTGAGTAACCGAGTACCTATCTGCAGCCCATCAGAGTACCCAAGTACCTTTTACCAGTCCATCAGATTACCCGAGTACCTGTCTCCAGCCCATCAAAGTACCCAAGTACCTATCTGCAGCCCATCAGAATACCTGATTACCTATCTGCAGCCCATCAGAGTACCCGAGTACCTATCTGCAGCCCATGCCTCAGAATATACCTCGGGTGTTTGCTTTCCAAAATGGGGTCATTTTGGGGGTAATTCCACTGTCCTGGTGCTCCAGGGCCTTCAAAAGTGTAATGGGTATGAATGAAATTTTATGTGTAATTTATGCTCCTAGAATGCCTGACGGTGCTCCCTGCATGTTGGACCTCTCTATGTGGCCAGGGTGTGAAAAAGTCTCACACATGTGGTATCGCCATACTCGGAGCAAGTAGTAGAATATATTTTGTGGGTTCATTTTTGCTATGTACATGCTATGTGTTAGAAATATCTTATAAATTGACCACTTTGTGTAACAATAAAAGCGTTTTCATTTTCTTTCCACATTTTTCGAAGACCTGTGAAAAAAAATGAACCATTCAAAAGACTCATAATGCCTCACAGAATATACGTAGGGGTGTTTGCTTTCCAAAATAGGGTCATTTTGTGGGTAATTCCACTGTCCTGGTGCTCCAGGGCCTTCAAAAGTGTAATAGGTGGTTAGGAAATTAGATGTGAAATTTCTGCTCCTAGAATGAATGACAGTGCTCCCTGCATGTTGGACCTCTCTATGTGGCCAGGCTGTGAAAAAGTCTCACACATGTGGTATCACCATACTCGGGGCGAGTAGCAGAATGTATTTTGGGGTGAAATTGGAAGTATGCATATGCTGTGTGTGAGAAATAACTTGTTGTTATGACAATTTTGTGCAAAAAAAATAATAATAATTTCTTAATTTTCCCAAGAATTGTGGGAAAAAAGTACAACTTCAAAAAACTTGCCATGCCTCTTACTAAATACCTTGGAATGTCAACTTTTCAAAATGGGGTAATTTGGGAGGTATTTGCACATTCCTGACATTACAGGGCCTCAAGAAATGAGATAGGCCATCAGTGCATTGGGTGTGATCAATTTTCAATGATTGGCACCATAGCTTGTAGACTCTATAACTTTCACACAGACCAAATAATATACACTTATTTGGGTTATTTTTACCAAAGATAGGTAGCAGTATAGGTTTTAGCCCAAATTTATGAACAAAAATTACTTATTTGCAAAATGTTATCACAGAAACTAAAAAAAAGTTTTTTTTTTTTAAATTTTCACATTTTTTTCAAAAAATAAAAAACCCAGAGGTGCTTAAATACCACCGAAAGAAAGCTCTATTTGTGTGAAAAAAATAATAAAAATGTTGTTTGGGTACAGTGTAGCATGAGAGAGTAATTGTCATTCAAAGTGAGAGAGCGCTGAAAGCTGAAAATTGCCCTGGGCAGGAAGGGGGTATAAACGTCCTGTATTGAAGTGGTTAAAACATGAGCAGGGAGGTGTACGGTGATAACTTTTAATTATGACAATAATAGGTTTTATTGAAACACTGAACAACATATACAGTATTGTTTCTTTTAATAGTATATGTGTACTGAGACAATCCTTTTGTATCTCAAAAGTCCCGTACAATTACCTCAAATGATATATACTAATCAATAGGGATGTTGGTACTAGAATTAACATACTTTAAATGAGAGTGGTCCGTGTATATCTTAATTATTTCATTTAATTCATAGAAGTGCACATATCCTTCACCACCATCCTACACATGAAAAAAGAGTTAATGATCCCCACCATTAACACTAAGCAACCAGGAATAAGGGTATCAGTGCTGCAAACAGTGGTCTGTGGACCATCTGAACAATCACTCCATATGCTGCACTATACTTTGCATGCTATGGACCATCGCAGTCAGTTTGCTGCTCTGTATGTTCCATAATCTGAACCATCAAGCCCCATTAGCTGCACTTTAGGTTACATACTCTGGACCATCATACTCTATTTGCTGTAGTTTATGTTAGATGCTCTATACCATTATGCATCATATGCTGTGTTGTTCATTACATACTCAGGACTCTCACATGCAGTATGCTATGTTGTATTTTACGTACAGTGGACCACAATATGCTGCACTGTATGTTACATGATGTGCGTTGTTAAATATACTTAGTGTCACCACGCTACATCAACCCCCTCCAAAGTGGGTATAATGCAAAAAGTGCTGCTGCTTTTCAAAACAGAATAATGCAAAATAATGAAAACTAAACAACAATAATTTTCAGCAGCGAAAAATTGCTGAAAATTATTGGTCTTTAGTTTTCATTATTTTACATGATGTGCATTATCACACTCCATACACTTCATTGTGTGTTGTATTCTGTAGACATTATATACTGCAGGCTATATACTTATATACTGCCATGTTTAATACCACTCCATTCTGTACACCGCGCTATATGTATTTTACTGCATAGTGCACATATTGCAAATGCTTCAAATTTTTTTTTGCATCTATTATTTAAATGACGCTTAGGAAAAAAACCGAAAGGATCTAATATTGTGTTATGTGCCTGTGACAGCTCCTCTGTAAGGTTAGGCTGCAGTCCTTGTAATGTTAATAGATATATCAAGGTAACACAGCAAGGAGGGGGGACCATTTGGTTAGATTGCAGCCTGCCGATTATGAAATGGGTTTATTCTAAGTTAATCACGGAGCCCAATTTTTGCTATGCACCCTCTTGGCCCATTATTAACCTCCTGGCTAAAACAATACACGAAAAAAAAGAAATCTAGAACAAACAGAGGAGATGTGATCCTGTTCCTTCATTCACCAGGCAGCCTTTAAGTAAGCTATTACTCTCAACAAACCCCCATCACTTACATTTGTAATAGAAAGACAATTCCAAAGCACGATTGTATTTTCTACTTCAGATAGCTTTGCCATCTCGGGGTCAAGAGTTATCCTGCCTAGTCTTTTGTGTTCTAAATTTAATTGTTCCACTCCTTTTTTTTCTGTTTAAGAGATCGGTAAAAACTGTTAATTTGATCAATACTTAATTTTTTCACCCTCGGCTCTTTTCTTCTGCTCGGCACCGATAAGCAGTCAAAAGGGCAGTGGGACAAGTAAATTGTCAGAATTTTTTTCGTTCTCTTCAGGCCATTCCACCACTTAGAGTGATGTAATTTATACCACAGTAGTGGCTCTGCAATTACCCTGTCTATTGCTGTCGACAGTATCTCACTATCTTTTAAATGGATCCTGCTTCAGTCGTCCAGCAGAGCAAACACTACAAATGATGCCATTTCTCATGCTGCAAGTCCTTAAGAGATAAGTTCCTTAAAGAGGGGGCCATTTATCAGCTGATACAAGCAGGATACTTACAAGTGCGCTTCTTTGTTTAGGTTCTTTGGCAGCCTTTTCACATTTCCAAAAGCTATTGATCTGCTTGGAACAGGAAGGAAGAGGGTGCGAAATTCATAGGTAAGGCCATTGTGAACACAGTCACGTAGGCAAACTCTTTGCAAGGTGTATACTGTAGTTGCGATTGTCTCAGAGGGAGATAAAAACATAACACAAGGGAAAGCGTAATTTAATTCTTATTTGAAGTGAGCTCGGTGTCTGTCTTTTGTAACTTCCCTTCTCAAGAAACATGGAGCCATCATACGTGATGACAATGAGAAAAAAGCAGAGTAGAATGAGTAAGAATGTAATGTAGAAAGAACAAGCCAAATGGTCCTTCTGCACCAATCTATGGTTTGAAAGCAATGCTTATTATGGCAGATCTATAGTCCAAAATGTCCAGAACTTGTCAGCTACTCAAACAATAGCCAAGCACTGTGAAAGGCATTTATTTACATAGTCCCAATAATTAAAGTGACCCTGTTACTATTCCAGAATTTCAGAAAAAAAAAGACATGAGTTTACACATTTACCTTTTCTGCTGCGTATACTTCTGAGTGCCTTTCCAATCCTGAGAAATTGGCCTTCGAAAGTCTGCTGGGGAGTTTTGATTTTCGGGTTCCTCTGCAGCTCTCATTATTTCCCTCCACATCACTACCTGACATGTGTAGACCAGCAGGAGGAACTAGTAAGAGACTTGAGGGACCATAATGTACAAGAGAATTCTAAGCACTTCCCTGGTGGAGGCGAATTATAATGTACTGTCACAATGGTATCTAGTTCCGATGAGATTAGCCAAAATCTACCCGGATGCATCACCTCTCTGCTTCAGGGGGTGTGGCCAGGGGGGTACCATGCTCCAGATCTGGGGGACGTGCCCGGAAGTCAGATGGTTGTGGCAAAGAATTTTCAATTCGGTTTATTTGGTGACTTCACCAAATATACCAAAAATCGTCAAGACAGCCTAATTTTCTGATCCAATGAGCGAGCTACCTAGAAATCTCAGGATCCTCACCTTGTTTATCTTCTTGGCAGCAAAGACCACCATAGTGTGAGCATAGAAAAACACTGTGATAAATTTAGCAGAAGTGAAAAATAAAATTTCCTGGATCATGATAAATGAAAAATTGACTGCTATCCTTCATGACCAACAACATCGCTTTGATAAGGTTTGGAACGCCTGGATTAGATAACCTCAGTTACCATGAGGGGTGGGACGGAGGGAGGGGTCAGTAGTCTGGAACATGATGATCGCCTGTAAATCTTTTCTCTCTCTCTTTTCTTCCTTCTTCCTCTTATTTCTTCCCTTCCTCCATTCCCTCATACAATTTCTAACTTTGCTCTGATTCTGGTTTCTACAAGTTTGATAGCGGGCTTTAAGGTTACCCCAAGCCTAGTTTAAATTTGGTAATGTGTCTTTATTATGGCCTAATGTTGGCAAATTTGGTTCTATTGCACAAGAGTCCCTTTGCAGGATTCCTCCGCTTATCTTGCTCCTCACCTATGCTCTTTAGAATCATATAAGCATAATAGTTCTGAACTATTATAAGTGTTAGTACCAACATTGCTATGCTCACAGTGAATAATTCTCCTTGATCAGTGAGTTCTAGTTATCTCAAACACTTCCACCTTGTTCTCCAAGCAGAGATGGCCGTGGATAATAATTCTGATATGGTATAGTTGTGCAATGACCAGAATGTAATGACCCGACACCCACTGTTATAACACTGTTGTTGAACTTGTACTTGTGTTGTTAAGAAACTTATTATCTGCAAAAATTTCTCTTCAATAAAAATCATTGGAAAAGAAAGTCACCACTCCAGAATTGTTGGTTTCCCAGCAGGACTTTGGTGTAAAATTTCTCAAGAACAAATCAGCATTCAGCCCGGGCAGCAGTAGTTATTTGTGAGCACTGATTCTTTACAGGTAGGCCTTTTTTTAGTATGATGCAAGCTGAAGGGAACCTTCAAAGTCACTAGTACATTGTATAAAAAATTGGTTTATTAAACCTTGGATAGTGCATAGCAAAAATACATAAAAACAAGAATCAATCCATAAGCGATAAAAATTAAAATGGCAACCAGCAATAGACACCAATGTTGGTAATAAGCTGGATGCTGGGTGAACCAATGTACCACGGCTCTGGGGAACAAGACTGTGGTGACCTGTAAACATACTGGGTGATATAAATGGGGCACTAAGGGATTCACAGCGAAATAAAAAAAGTTGCTGTGTGAGAACAGTCGTTGTGCCCGATTGCATGGGCAACAATGAGCTGGAATGTCAGCGATGGGATGTCCCCAACTGTGGTGGCCTATGGAAGAGTTTGGATGGGGAGGACTGAGGCCACAAACATGGATCTGGGTATAGTTATGGCTAGAGAGGAAACAGAGACCAGATGTAATGAGGCTGGCTGTACGGTGCCCCCTTAGAGAGATAACCGTGGTGCTCAGACATGTGGCTGCTCGGATGGATGACTGACAAGTCCTGGTGCCCGGAACGTACTGACCTGGGGATGAGTGTCGGCACGAACGGATGGTATGCGACGGGCGGTCAACGTGGGTCAGTGTTGTGCAGCCGACTGCGGGATCGTATCCTAGGAGGGGCAATCCTTCCTGGGGTGGTAGGGTGCAATGTGTGAGAGACGGGTCCGAAGGTTCAGACACGCTAGGTGACGTCAGCCCAGACGCGATGAGGAGCTGCAGAGCAATAGGGTGACTCCTGGTGGTAGAAAGCGGCTGAATGGTGTGCTGCAATTGATGAAACCCGGGCTAGCCGTGACTTACATGTTTCGAGCAGCTGCTCTTTATCAAAGAAATAAAAAAAGGTATGATTTCTCAAATCTATTCGGCATAGCCTCTACAATACAGGACCCAGCTAGGTTGCCATGTAGGAGTAAGAGTGAGCAAGACAGAGATTTTGGGGGAGAGGCATGGGAAATGTGCTTGCAATCTATTCCGCTTAGCTCAGTTTCACCTTCATACAAACTATCACAGCATTTTCTGTTACAGAGAGCTTACCATACGCCCGTGAAGCTATTTAGATGAGGCAGACATGATTCTCTCCTTTGCCCTAAATGTAGAAGACAGGAGATACCAGATCTGCTGTGTTTTCACTTACAGTTCCGATGGATCCTACTGTATTGGAGCAGTTGATGAAGAGTTGTTCCCTTCACCGCTTCACATAACCATAATCCGATTATTGCGTATAGCCCGTAAAAAAATTGCTCGGTTTTGGTTGTCCCCTAACGTCCCTACGGCAAAACATTGGACTGATCAGGTTAACTCTATTTTCATATGGGAAAAACAAATGTATTAACATAGAATTGCACATTGTAACTTCCATTCTCTATGGCAAGCTTGGCTTGAAACCCCAGGACTGGCCCCTCCCCAATTGGTTCTGGACTGATTGATACAAATGTGATGAATAGATATCTCATTTATGTACTTATTTCTTATTTTTCATTTTTATAAGGAGCAATTTTTAAATTATTTTATGCTGTGCCTTGAGCGAGGATTGCTAACTTTATATACTTGGTATAACAGGTGATTGGGCCGGTTTAATGCAGTGCTTTCAAGGTCTCTGTTTTTTCTCTCTGTTTTCTGTTTTTCTCATTCCTTTTTATGGTTGCATTATATATCTTATTAGTCGATGTTTCAGGTCAGTGCTACCTTGAGGTAGGTGAGGTAGGTGAGCCACCGACCAAAATATTTTACTGCATTTTGATATTTTGCTCATTTTCTGCATTTCTATTTCTATTATGCAATTTAAGAAGTCTTTATAGTATGGCTTTATTTTCTTTCTTGTATAAAGATATTGCAGTGTATGCTTATGTTTGAGGTGGCTCGTTAAAAACATTTTTTTCTGATAACAAAAAACAAAAACTAAAGACAAAACGTTTTCTTCATTTTGGATAGAGGGTTATACCCATTGTAGGGTTTATTTTTTGCCATCTTTGTCCCATTGGGGAGATTTCCTTTTACTTCCTGTCACACAGTCAAAACAGGAAGAATGAGGAAATCACTTAAAAGTGAGGGACTCTATGATTGTCACCCACCGTATTTACCACAACTAGTGTCCCCATTGGAAAATTTTCCCACTATTCCTGTTCTCGGAACAATCTAAAATGTGGACTTTCACTTTTGGCAATGATGGTAAACATGATAAATAGAGAGGATGAATTTCCTTAATGGGGACACAGGCAGCAATAAAAACCTGACAGGTGTTCTAATCCCTCTTCACTCTATCCAAAAAAAAATATATATATATACTTTAATATGACAATATAAACTGGAGACATTTAACTTTGATGGTCTTAGTGGCTACATCTTACCTTGAATGTTCTGAGGTGCCTCCATCACACATCATAAGAATGTCTGCTTTATACCAATATTTTTCTAGTTTTGTTTTACTTGTCTATACCCCAGATTCCAGAGTTTATTTAGCTGCAGACATATTTTTTTAATATTACAGATTTCTGAGTTTAGAGACATTCCCTGGTTATCTGTTTATTTGCAGATTATGCAACATAAATGTGTTTTGGCCCCTGGCCCCTCCGGTAACTTCCGCCCCCTCTATGGATTGCATCAAACCATCTCAGTTGTACATTAACATTTAATTTTTATAAGTGTTTGGATCTGAGTTCCTATATGGCTATTGATATATCAAATATAGTCTGTGAATCTAATGTTATTGATCTAATCTGACAGCACCTCACCTTTTCTGATGAAGCAAAATGCAAAACGCATAGAGCTGTGACCATAACGATATTCAACACAACTGTCGACTATGTAAATTGAATTTCAGTGTCATCACTTTAACACATAAATATGTCTCTGTATATGTAGTTGTATTGAGCTGCGTGTCTAATATCCATGGGCCTGCCATGGTAAGTGTCTATAAATAATATTGCTGTATTAATATTTGATTTCACACCATATATTCTTTTATTTTTGGGTTTTAACATTGTATTATGTTGAGGAAAGATATATGTGAATAAATGCATGTTTTAGCAGCATATACTGTGTCTTTGTCACTCCTTGAAAAGTAGTACCTTCAGAAAGTCCTGCTTTTTTCTTCTGTATACAAAATGTAGTTTTAAAATGAAAGTATAGTGTTGTTGTATATCATTTCTTTCATTATTTGTTATGGTCAGAGCTAAATAGTAAAGGCTGAGATTTATTAAAACTGGAGTGTACAAAATCTGGCGCAGCTGTGCCTAGAATCAGCTTCCAGGTTTTAGACCCGGTTCACACTGGTGCGACAAGTACTCCGACTTTGAGAGCACAAGTCGCATGACATGTAAAAACCAATGCTTCCCTATGAGAGCCATTTTAACTGGTCCGACTTGTGTCGGTCCGACTTTTGAAAAGGTTCCTGCACTACTTTGGTCTGACTTGGGTCAGATTTCAGCCCATGGAATTTAATGGAAGTCGCATCCAAGTCGGATCATCATCTTAACTGATCCGACTTATGACTTGCAACATGTGTTCAGAGGCAATGTTAGCAACGCAAAATTTTTTGAACAACAAAACGGCGTGGGGGCCCGCCCAAACTCCATACTGGGCCCGTTGAGTCTGGCATGGATTTTGAGTGGAAACGTCACACCAAAATGTAAAAAAAATGGCATGGGGGCCCAAAATCCATACCAGACCCATACCCGAGCATGCAGCCTGGCAGGCCAGGAAAGGGGGGGTGCAAGCACCCCCCTACTGGACCATACCAGTCCTGCCCCAAAGCACCTTGTCCCCATGTTGATGGGGACAAGGGCCTGTTCCCCCCAACCCTGGGCTGTGGTTTTGGGGGTGTGTGGGCAGGGGCCTTATCGGAATCTGGAAGCCCCCTTTAAGAAAGGGGGCCACCAGATCCCGCCCCCCATGTGAATGAGTATCAGGTACATACCCCTTCCCATTCACCCAAAAAAAACCAGTGTAGTGTAAAAAAAACAAGAGGCAGTTTTTGACAAGTTCTTTATGAAAAAATGAATAATATCCCCCGTGGTAGCTCCAACGCCAATCACTATGTCCGCTGCTACCGCCATCCTGATGGAAATAAAAAAATGCTCCTCCACCGACGCTGGCTCCCATCATTCTGTCAGCTCCGGTGTCTGACAGTTCTTATATAACTACGAGGCGTGGCCATGCGGTGATGTCACTCGAAGAACCCACCCCTTTTGGACATCACCACCCAGGCATGGTGGGTCCAAGATGCCACAAGAGGGCAGAGTCTCTGCGTGATGTCACAGCATAGCCATGCCCCATAGTCAGACACCAGAGCTGACAGTATGGCTGGAGCCAGCGTCAACATGGGGACAAGGTGCTTTGGGGGTGAGATGGGAGTTTTCCCTGAAGACCCAAGTCCAACTCATCTCAAAGTCAGATCAAAATTAGATCCTGTTCATTAATGTCGCATGGAAGTTGGATCAATGTCAGACGATTAATGGTGCATGCAGCACTGTATGCCCAACCAATAAAGCCATAAAAAACATTAATTGAATAAAACATTTTGTGTTAAACTTACAACTTATTTCCACATCACCTGTACCCTGATCTTGTATGGTGCATGTGTAAGATTAGGGGTGACCTCATTGGTGGGCCAGCATAGAACAAGTAAGAAGAAGCTGGGTAATGATGATGTCATCCCTTAAAAATGATCTATACAGGAGGAGGATGAGCAGCTCATTAGCATGAAGCCACACAGTAAAAGAGAAGGCAAGCAGGTCTTAATAAATGTGTTTATTTATATATGTACAGTGCAGTAATGATGTTAGTACCGGGTGGGGGGAGGGTGGGATCCACTTTTACATTTTTCTTTCTACTTTTAAAGGCCTTTGGTTTACTTTTTTAATGAAATGTGCTTACATAGCTCAATGACTAACAGAAAAATGTATTTGGTGCCTAAACTCTCAGGGATAGATACATATGTATACAAAACTTTTGTTTAAAATCAACAGATGGTATCTCACACAAGGTTAGAAAGTAATAGAGCACCTTGCAACTCCTACCAATATAACAGTGTATATTAATACCAATGTTGAAACTGATTAAAATGATGGCTCTGCATAGTATAACATTCTGTAAATTACACAGCATAAAGGGCGAGATCACATCTCTATGTGTTTTGCATTGTAGCTTCCCCAGAAGGCACCAAGGTCATTAAAGCTTACCTAGTCCAAACAAGTGGGATCAGTGCGGTCCAAAAAACAACCAGGGGAGTAGAAATATCCAAGTCAGCATCCCCCTCCCTCAGGGAAGAGAGAGGATACCAGGGGACCAATGACAGCTGCTTATTTGTACAAATAATATGCATTTTCAAGCCAAAATTATCAGGTCCTATGTCAAAAAAGAAAAAACCCAATTCAGGTGGATGGACACCTCCTCCTGGGAATGAACATTAAGGAAGCAGCAGCAAATTGGTGATGTTCTTCCAAGGAGCACTTTCCTCTTCCTAGCATGTTCACTGTCAGCATACTGTAGATTGGGCGCTGACCTTCTCTCTCCCAATCTATGTCCAAAATCAGAGGCATACACATGATGCCTTTAAACATATATTTCATTAATACATACATCATTGTTACTGCATTAGATACCCAGATAGCAAGCAATTGTGCTGCATGGTTGAAAATTACTTGTTAAGCTATTGCTAGACTTGCCAGGCTTTACAAATTTGTTGCACAATTGCAACAATTCTGCATTGCATGCAGGGGAGGGCTGGCCCAGGGGGTAGGGTGGCAATTGCCCCCCAGGCCACCCTAACTTACATTTAAAATGGCCGATGGCTGCTGCCTGCTCACACTTTTTTTTTCTTGTGGAGGAAGGAAATAGGACCCAGGGGCGCAGCCACCAACTAACTGCAGGCAAAGGGGGGGCACCCAGGGCCGGCCCTACCATGGATCCCGCTAGGCCCATTGGGTGGGCATGGATGGTGAGCTGATTCGGTGGTTCAATGGGCCACTTGACTGGACTTGCCCCCCAGGCCTACGGCTGCCAGCCCTCCCCTGATTGCATGACTCCAGATCAACTTTCTTTGCAAACATTCTACAAATCTGCTGCAAGTTCTGCTTCAGTTATGTTGTGCAATAGTCACCCCACCACAGGGGTCACTGTGGCAGAATTTTTGCTACAAATTGGAACAGTGTCAGCTAGAACTTGTGCTACAAGTGCAAATGTGAAGCAAGTTAACACACTTACAATTCAACACTGCCACAAATGTGTGGCAAGTTATCCTTGCTATCTGGGTTATTATATGTCTTTAAATCATGACTCTGTCCAAAAACAATTTTTTTTTATTTTTTTTTTACTTTTGGATAGTGTTGGGAAGTGAGAGAGAACCTCTGTCTGTTCATAGCCCCTTCAGTCATGTTTCTTTGCAATTGCTGTTCCTCGAGACCCAACAATAAATATGCGTACATTTTTCTAAAATGAGGGGAAGTTCCACCTTTGACAGCTGTCACCCGAGCAAGTGTCCTTCTTTGAAGATATCCACTTTTTCCTATTCAGGTGGAAACTACAACAGTTTGCATTCTCGCTCACTCTCTCTTTGACAATGGTCACCAAGACTAATAGAAAGTGTAAATCAGTTAGAGGGTCTTTAAGGGAATGCAATTACTCTGCTTAATGAGTTTCCTTTGCTGCATGTTCTTTCTGTGATTGGTAGGTTTTCTCAAGTTAAAAGAGAGAGCGTGTCAGTGCATGTGGTGTGGAGGTGGGGAAGAGGTGACTGGAGCAGTGAGAGTTTGACAGTTTGATCTCTAAGAGAATATGGCATTCAATGTCTCCCATTTCAGAACAGTAAGGCATATTGGCTGTGCTCCCCTGGGGGTTATATCTAAGGGGAATCATATTTATGTTGTTTTCTGAAACTCTGTATACATGTGTTTTGTAACAAATTAGTTAGGCATTAGACCATGTGATTCCCCAGTTGTAATTTTTTGGGGGATCACATGGGCTAGGTTTCAACAACTGGACCACACTGATGTGATGCATCATACCCTAGACTGGTCCCGACTTATGCCTCGTACACATGGTGCAACTGTTGTACGACCGCACATTCAGCAATGGGCCGTTGGCAGTCGTGTCTAGTGTACTGACATGAGTCAAGTATTCGGCCAACAAAGCCAAAGATAGTGACGTGTTACGAGCGTATAATGAGGAAGTTTAGGTGAATGTGATTTGTGAATTAGGAACACGGGTTTACTCGACGAGCACTTCCTGGATTCAGAGCACATTGACAGCGTTGGCTTATGCAGTAGAGATACAAGCGGTCAGAATATATCATCCATTCACCCAAGAGGACATTTTATTCTAACAAATGAGCCTCTATTAAGGTGCCTAAAGGTTAATGGTATTTTGCATTTATTGGGTTAATGTTTGGTAACTCAGCAGTTATTGGTGTGCTGTTGTGTGTCTTTCATCTGCATGTGTAACTTTCTGTTGGGAAGGGATATATGCAGGAGGAGGTGAGGCCTCAGGGCTCTTAGGAGTCAGCAGTGCGACCATACATGTGGCGATGTAGTTACTGTACCAAGACCTGAGTTACTTCATAAAAGAACCCTGGCACAGGCAAGAAAACCGAATCTTTGCTAGCCACTGGTCAGGGAACAAGCCCAACAAAAAGGTATGTGCACCACAGCCACAGCACTAAAAAGAAGGAATAGATAATGCCATCCTTCTTTGGAATGGTGACCCGTTCTGTGATTAATAACTAAGGAACTGTATGTACCAGTGATTTACTTCAGTAAAAGAAGCTCTGGTTAAGTAATAATATCTGGCCTGATTTTCTTGGTGAAGACAAAGAGTGTGCTTCCACAGTGTAAATGTCTAGTGGGCAACAAAAGTCAACTTACAAGTTAGCCCTTTGAATGAAAAAGAGTAAAACGTAGAAATGGGATAGAAGAGCAGTTAGTTTAGGAGAGAGAGAAGTGGTGGTTGGTGACAGAGGTCCCATAGGTAGGGTGGTTTGGCACGAGATGCACCTTGCCAAGTGATTTTACCCCTAAAATAGGGTCCACTGCGGAACAGAACCCTCCTTGGAACCTGGTCTGGAACCATGATGTCAGGCCTCATGGAGTAGGTATGGTGACTCTTTTGTGCTACATTTAGGTCGCTTTGTTAATACTGTATATTGATTTATTCATTACATACTAAATTTTGTTTCCTATTTACCAGTTAAGACACATATCAAATTTTTATGTGTGGTGGTATTTTTATGATTCATTTATCTTGTGTACTCCCCAGCTTACATGTAGAGCATCCATTGAGTGGATATTCATGGTATCTACTGATACCAGAAGGGGGCGGGTGTGTTAAAACAGCAAGTAGCTTTATGAAACATCACATTAATGAGTCCACCTCCAGATTTAGTCAAATCAGCAAGGTACCGTAGTCCCATGTGAACAGGGTCTTAAAAAGTATGTCCCTTGCACAAAGGAAAATTTGAAACATGGCAGAAGTCTCTCAAAATTTGAAAGTCTTTTGTAACATGACAGCTAGAGTTAAATGGACACCTGGATGTTCAGGTTCGGCGGGTTCGGCCGGACATCGCGAAAAAGTTTGAGTTCAGCCCATTGAAGTCAATGGTGACCCGAAATGGGGGTAAGAGTAGGACAAGTGCCCTGCAAACAAATGTTGATAGGGAAATAACTTAAAATCACATAAAAAAAATTAAAAATGGAGGAGGAGGTGGATGTGGAGTAGGAGGTTGAGGAGGTGGTGACCGTGGCGGTGTAGGTGGTGGAAGTGGCGGTGGAGGAGGAGGTAGCCAACACTGTTTTTTGTTTGTTTTTGTTTTTTTCTAATTGGGGTAGCCCCCAAAATATTGAGACATATTAAAAAAAAAAAAAGACTAAGTTCACTTAAGTATACCAATGGCTGTGTGAGGCCGGTATAAATGTCTATTCTGCACAAGGTACAGACAAGTCTTGTGGGATACATGCCTGGTTCATTTTAATAAACGTTAGCTTGTCCACGTTGCCTGTGGACAGGAGGCTGCGCTTGTCTGTGATAACACTCCCTGCCGTGCTAAACACACGTTCACACAATACACTGGCTTCAGGGCAGGCCAGCACCTCCAAGGCATAAAGGGCAAGCTCAGGATATGTGCCCAATTTGGAGTCCCAGAAGTTGAATGGGGCAGACCCATCAGTCAGTACGTGTAGGTGTGTGCACACATACCGTTCCACCATGTTGCTGAAATGCTGCCTCCTGCTAAGACATTGCCTATGAGCTGGTGGTGCTGTTTCTTGTGGCGTGCTGCTGACAAAGCTTTTCCACATTTCGGCCATGCTAACCCTGCCTTCTGAGGTGCTGCTGGTGCCACAGCTGTGTCGGCGACCTCTTCCTCCTCCTCTGCCTTCGCCTTGTACTTCCACTGAGCCCCCGGTGTCATTTGGGAATGCCCTCAGCAGCGCGTCTACCAGTGTGCGCTTGTAGTCGCGCATCTTCCGATCATGCTCCAGTGAGGGAATTAAGGACGGCACGTTGTCCTTGTAACGGGGATCCAGCAGGATGGCCACCCAGTAATCACAAGTGCACAAGTTACAATGTGGGCAACTCGGCTGTCATTGCGCAGGCAGTGCAGCATGTAGTCGCTCATGTGTGCCAGGCTGCCCAGAGGCAAAGACAAGCTGTCCTCTGTGGGAGGTGTATCACCTGTGTCCACCGTATCCCCCCAGCCACACTCCAGTGATGTTCACAAGCTACGTTGGGTGTCACCCTGCTGTGAACACTGTTCCTCCTCCTCCTCCTCCTCATCCTCATCCTCCTCATCATCCTTGTCCTCCTCAACCTCCAGAACTGTGCCCTGGCTTGAAAATTTTTTACCTGACCTATGCTGGTGCAGGAACCCACCCTCCGAGCCACTTGTGAATGACTGGCCTGATAACCGTGGAAATGACCCCTCTTCCTCCTCCTCCTCCTGTGCGACATCCTCTTCCATCATCGCCCAAAGTGTTTTTTCAAGGAGACATAGAAGTGGGATGGTAACGATGAGAACAGCGTCATCAGCACTGGCCATGTTGGTGGAGTACTCGAAACACCGCAATATGGTACACAGGTCTCTCATGGAGGCCCACTCATTGGTGGTGAAGTGGTGCTGTTCCGCAGAGCCACTGACCGGTGCGTTCTGCAGCTGAAGCTCCACTATTGCCTGCTGCTGCTCGCACATCGTCTCTCCAGCATGTGCAAAGTGGAGTTCCACCTTGTGGGCACATTGCATAGGAGGCGGTGAGCGGGAAGGCAGACAGGCAAGCAGCAGCAGGGTGAGAACTGCCGAAAACGCTCACAGACGGCCGGCACTTTCTGCAGCAGCTCTGACATATCCGGGTAGTTTTTAGAAATTTCTGCACCACCAAATTCAGCACATGCGCCAGGCAAGGGATGTGCGGCAAACCGGCTAGGCCCAGAGCTGCTACGAGATTTCGCCCATTATCGCACACCACCAGGCCGTGCTTGAGGCTCAGTGGCAACAACCACTCATCGGTCTGTTGTTCAATGCCCATCCACAGCTCCTGCGCAGTGTGGGGTTGTGGGGTTGCCAAACATATCAGTTTTAAAACAGCCTGCTCTCGTTTCCCCCTGGATGTGCTGAAGTTGGTGGTGAACGTGCTACGCTGACCGGATGAGGTGGTAGAGGAGGAGGAAGCAGAGTAGGAGGAGGAGGCAACAGGAGGCAAAGAGAAATGCCCTGCAATCCTCGGTGGCGGAAGGACATGCGCCAAACTGCTATCCGCCTCAGGCCCACCCGCCACTACATTTGCCCAGTGTGCAGTTAGCGAGATATAGCTTCC
>BLSH010419824.1:1238790-1254519 GCA_018402905.1 Glandirana rugosa
CCACATCTCTCCAGTCATCCTCCATCTCACCAAATCTATCCAATCATCCTACGTACCATCACATCTCACCAGTCATCCTACATCCCACCATATGTCCCTTGTCGTCCCGTCTCTTGTCCGTTCTGACCCCCCGTGACACTTAGTCCTTTCCTCTACTGATCCCTGTACACTGTCCTACATTCTATGACCTCTGTACACTGCTCTTCACCCCACTGACTCCTGTACTTTGTCCTGTTGCCCCCTGTCCTCAGTCCTACTTACCCCTTATCCTCTGTCCTCACAACGCCTGTTCTCTGCCCTGCTGTTCCCTGTATACCACCCTACATCCTACTGACCACTCTACACTACCATGCATCCTACTAACCTATCTAAACCACTCTACCTCCTACTGACCTCTCTACACCACCCTACCTCCTACTGACCTCTCTACACCACCCTACCTCCTACTGACCTCTCTACACCGCCCTACCTCCTACTGACCTCTCTACACCGCCCTACCTCCTACTGACCTCTCTACACCACCCTACCTCCTACTGACCTCTCTACACCACCCTACATCCTACTGACCTCTCTACACCACCCTACCTCCTACTGACCTCTCTACACCACCCTACCTCCTACTGACCTCTCTACACCGCCCTACCTCCTACTGACCTCTCTACACCACCCTACATTCTACTGACCTCTCTACACCAACCGTACATCCTACTGACCTGGGAATTTGTGCTGGGAGGATTTGTACTAGAAGGGAAATTTGCTGGGGCAGAAGTGGAATTGTGCTGGAAGGGGGGATTGGGATAGAGAAGATCCATGCCAAAAGGGAGAGAGGATTTGCACAGAAATGGTGTGTAGATTAGGGTTGCCACCTCATCCCTTTAAAACCAAACACGTATCAATTACACAGGATCTGTGGCTGATTAACCACTTCAGCTCCGGAAGAATTTCCCCTTTTATGACCAGAACACTTTTTGCGATTCGGCACTGCGTCACTTTAACGGCTTGTCGACGGCTGATCGGCAATTGACGGCGACAGAGTGGCTCTGTAACACGGATCGCCGTCATATGACGGCGGCCGCGAGATCGAGCCCAGTGAGCGCGCGTGCGCCGCCAGAGGCGCGCCGTGCGCTCACTGTGTCCGGGGAGGGCCAGGGAGCAGGTGCGGCGGAGTCGATCTCCGCCAGCCACCAGCGATACCCTCCCGGAGTGAAAGAACGGAAGTCCGTGTAAGTAAACACGGACCTCCGTTCTGTGAGGTGGGAAGGGCTGTGATCACAGCCTTCCTCTACACGGAAGCTGTGATCGCTTCCCTTCCCCAGCTAGGGCAGTCCCCCCACAGTTAGAACACGCCCAGGGAACACTGTTAACCCTTAGAGCACCCCCTGCAGGTTAACCCCTTCACTGCCAATGGCATTTACACAGTAATCAGTGCATTTTTATAGCACTGATCGCTGTATAAATGCCAATGGTCCCAAAAAAGTGTCAAAATGGTCCGACATGTCCGCTGAAATATTGCAGTACCGCTAAAAATCGCAGATCGCCGCCATTACTAATAAAAATAAAAAAAAATAAAAACCCCAGAAATGAATTCTCATCATCTGTAAACGCGACCACTTTTGCGCAAACCAATCAATCAACGCCGATTGTGATTTTTTTTTTATCACAAATATGAGGAAGAATATAAATCGGCCAAAACCGATGAAAAAAATGTTTTTTTATATTTTTTTTTAGATTTGTATTTTAGCAAAAAGTAAGAAATTTGTTTTTTTTTTTTGCAAAATTGTCGCTCTTCTTTTGTTTATAGCGGCGATCAGAAATGACGCAGAGGGGATCAAATACCACCAAAAGAAAGCTCTATTTGTGGGAAAAAAAGGACACAAATTTTGTTTGGGTACAACGTCGCACGACCGCGCAATTGTCAGTTAAAAACGATGCAGCGCCGAATCGCAAAAAGTGCTCCGGTCCTAAAGCTGGAAATCCTTCCGGGGCTGAAGTGGTTAACTGACAATTGCGGGGTTGAGCGACGTTGTACCCAAACAAAATTGACGTCCTTTTTTCCCACAAATATTTGTGGTATTTGATGACCTCTACATCATTTCTGATCACCGCTATAAACAAAAAAAGAGCAACAATTTTGAAAAAAAAAACAATATTTCTTGCTTTTTGCTAAAATACATATCCAAAAAAAATAGATATAAAAAAACAAATGTATTCATCAGTTTAGGCCGAAATATATTCTTCCTCATATTTTTGGTAAAAAAAATTTAAACCTGTGTTTAATGATTGGTTTGCGCAAAAGTAGCCGCGTTTACAAACGATGAGATATCATTTATGGGGTTTTATTTATTTATTTTTTACTAGTAGTGGCGGCGACCTGAGATTTTTAGGTACTGCGACATTGCAGCAGACATGTTGGACACGTTTGACACTTTTTTGGGACCATTGGCATTTATATAGCGATCAGTGCTATGAAAATGCACTGATTACTGTGTATTTAAATGTCACTGGCACGGAAGGGGTTAACACTAGGGGGCGCTCAAAGGGTTAACTGTGTTCCCTGTGATGTGTTACTAACTGTGTGGGGGCTGGGCTGACTGGGGGAGGAGAGTGATCGTTGCTCCCATATACAAGAAGCATACGATCACACTCCTTCTCCCCTGTCAGAACGGAGGATCCCCGTTCTGAACTGCGGGGAAACAATCGTGGGATCAACTTCACCCTACCCGCTCCCTGGCTCCCCCGTTACACAGTGAGCCCACACGCGCTCACGATCCACAAACTCCCAGCCACCGTTAGGTGACGGCGATATCGAGCCATGTTGCCGCCATCAATCCACAGCAGGCGGTTGGCAACTGGATAAGGTGGTAATTAAACTCACTTGGTGCCTTATCTGCATTAAATTAGCCTCAGAACAACCTGTGTAATTCATATGTGTTCGGGTTTAAATGGATGAGGTGGCAAGATTAGTGCTAGATTTCTTTGGGGGGGGGGGGGGGAGTAGTGCATATTTTTTCTAAAAGGGTAAAGTGGGGGGGAACTTTGTAGTCTTATGAACCCTACACTGTACGTTACATACCCCTGCACTCTTTTCATTTTGTTCTCCTAAATCCTGCAGTGCATTACAAACTCATGTGCCCATGCATTCTGTGCATTATATATTACTGATTTCAACACTATGTGCATAACATACTCCGGACCCCTGCACTATGTGCATTACACATCCTGGACCCCTGCATTCTGCATGTATTCTTAAACCCAACACTGACTTCAGCATGCTGCATTACATACCTCTGTTCATTGAACTCATTGCATTACACACCCCTGACACCTGCATTATGCCGTACTTCAGCTCTATATACACTATATTATACAATCAGTGGCGTATCATCCATGGGTGCAGGGTGTTCACTGCCTAAGGGCCTCCGAGGGGGGGGGCCCACTGTGACCCACCCTGCACACAATGATGAATGTCCCTTGGGATGATCTGTGTGGTGGAAGGGACAGCTGTTAGCACTGATTTCCCCATATGGCAGCCGCTTCTCCACCTCTCCCTCCCGCAGCACCGATTCTCCCGGGCTATTCTCTGTGTCCATCTACTCCTTCTTTTCTCCTCCTCCACTCCCTGTGTCCTCCTCCTTCTCCGCCCCCCCATTCTCCTCTTTCTCCGCTCCCCTGTTCTCCTCCTTCTCTGCTCCCCCGTTCTTCTCCGGCCCGCTGCGTCCTCCTCCTCTGCCCCCCCCCTTGTTCCTCCGCAGTCGCTTCCTTCTTCTTCTCTCCTGCTGGCTGCAGGGGTGATGTGTCAGGTTGGAGATTTGTCATTTACTGGCCCCTTCCTTGTCTGAACTGAACATAGAGAGCATTCGCTACCAATCGCTCCTGTGTCCTGTAATAACTGAGCAGAGCAACCTGTGTTTTACTCTGCTTCCATTTATGAATGGATGGGATCCTCTGTCTCCTGTCCATTCAGCTTCAATGCTGAGGCTGCAGAGAAAGGGACTGGGGAATCTGTGTCCTCAGTCCCTTTCCCTGTCTCAAGTGGGAGATGTGAGAGGTCTGTTTAGACCCCTAATATCTCACTAAAGACCACTGAAAAAATATTGCAAAAAGTATTAAAAATGTAAAATAATTATACAAAGTATAATTGTAAAAAAATAAAATAAAAAACTACTGACAGTTGCTGGTTGCTAAGCTGTCCTTGACTATTTTAAAAAAGTTTTTTTTAAGATCGGCTCAGACAAAGTGTTAGCTCTTTTGTCTCTTTTCAGTGTGTGCAAAATCATATGTAGCAGAAACTTTTTTATTTTTGTAATGATTGTGCTGAGATTTATATGTCTGTGAGACTCTTGCTTGTGGCAAAGCTATCAAAGCAGATTTTGTAGGTACAAGGAAGCTGAGTTTTGTTTAACCATGCCCATTAATCCCCTCTCACTGTTACGCCTGGCCACACCCATTTTTTGATGCGCTGCTCTATGTGTGCCGCTGGCTTACATCGCCCTCAAGTGTCTCTCATTCTCAAGTTCTAAAGTTGGGAGGTTGGCTACCCTCTCACCAGACTAACAATGCTGCTTTCCTATGGTTTGATAAAGGGGCCCTCCTTTCTGCCCTGAAACATGTAGCCACATACCTTCCACTTCCTATCTACACCCAGCCGAGAGAGGTACTGTTTTGGAGCCGCAGCCATCTTGCCACTTCTGGAAGCTGTTGATGTTTATATTCCAGCCCGAAACCTGACAGCTGCACTTCCTTCAAGAACTCTGCTTCAACCAGCCACGTGCCTGCTGAGCCCTGCAGCCTCACAGTGATCCTATGTGAGTCTATGACAAGCCTTGATCTACTTTTATCTAGTGAGTGCATTTTAACCCCTTGCCGACCGTATCGAATGGATATACAGCAGCAAGTAAACTCCGCTGCGCAGATCGCTGTCTATAAACCGCAGTGTGGCCGCGGGTCAGATGGACTCGATGTCCGCCAGCGACCCGCGATCGCCTGATATAGCAGAAAAGCAAGGAACCGCCGATAGAAACACAGCGGTTCCCCGCTCTGACAGGCAGCATGACAGTGTTCTACTGATCCCTGTGATCGGGATCAGTTAGATCTGTCATGTCCCTGCCATCACAGCCTCCACACAGATAGAACGCGCCTAGGGAACACAGTTAACCCCTAGATCTTCCCCTGCAGGTTAACCCATTGCCTGCTAGCAGGGGCGTTGCTAGGTCTACAAAAGATCTGGGGCTAGAGCCCATAGCAACTAAGTAGAGTCATATGCTTGAGCGGGCATACACATGTATATGATATACATATCGTTACATTTCCAAATGCGGATCCCCCTTACATCAGGGTCCCCAGAGAGCCCCTTCCTTACAACAGGGTCCCCAGAGAGGCATTCCTTACATAAGGGTCCCCAGAGAGCCCCTTCCTTACATCAGGGTCCCCAGAGAGCCCCTTCCTTACATGAGAGCCCCTTCCTTACATCAGGGTCCCCAGAGAGCCCCTTCCTTACATCAGAATCCCCAGAGAGACCCTTCCTTACATCAGGCTCCACAGAGAGCCTCTTCCTTACATCAGGGTCCACAGAGAACCCCCCTATACATCAGGGCCCCCAGAGAACCTCCCCATATATCAGGGTCCCCAGAGTTCCTCTCCATACATCAGGGTACCCAGAGAGCCTCCCCATACTTTAGGGTGAGGCGAGGGCAGAGCCGGAGCCCGCTCTACCATGGCTCAGTCTGCTCCTGCCTACTGCATTCTGGACTGAGACATACCTGCAAATTGCAGAACTGCACCCACCCAGTAAGAGACTCGGGGCTATAGGCCCCAGACTTGGGGCTTTAGCCCCAATAGCCACCCCCTAGCAACGCCCCTGCCTGCTAGTGACATTTTTACAGTAATCAGTGTTTTTTATGTTAGATCTGATCACTGTATAAATGTCAGTGGTTCCAAAGAAGTGTCAAAAATGTCCGATCTGTCCTGATAAAAGTCGAAGATCGCCGCCATTACCAGTAAAAAAATAAATAAATAGTAAAAATGCCATAAATCAATTCTATAACTTTATAACTTTTGCGCAAACAAATTAATAAACGCATTTTGTGATTTTATTTACTAAAAATATGTAGAAGAATCCATTTTGGCCTAAACTGATGAATAAATTTGTTTTTTTATATATATTTTTTTGGATATGTATTATAGCAAAAAGTAAAAAATATTGTTTTTTTTTCAAAATTGTCGCTCTTTGTTTATAGTGCAAAAAATAAAAACACAGAGGTGAACAAATACCTCCAAAAGAAAGCTCCATTTATGGAAAAAAAGGACATCAATTTTTTTTGGGTACAATGCCGCACAACCTCGCAATTGTTAGTGAAAGCGGCGCAGTGCCGAAACGCAAAAATTGTTCTGGTCAGGAAGGGGTAAATCCCTTTGGCGCTGAAGTGATTAACCACTTCAATACCAGGCACTTAGAACACTTCCCGCCCAGACCAATTTTCAGCTTTCAGCTCTGTTGCATTTTGAATGGCAATTGCGCGATCGTGCGACGCTGTACCCAAACTAAATTTTTAGCATTTTGTTCCCACAAATAGAGCTTTCTTTTGGTGGTATTTGATCACCCCTGCGGTTTTTATTTTTTGCACTACAAATAATAACAAGACTGAAAATTTTGAAAACAAAAACATTTTTCTTTGTTTCTGTCACAAAATCACTGGGCACTGATAGGTCACACAGGTGGGCACTGGTACATGGCACTGGTGGGCACTGGTACATATAGCACTGTTAGGGATGGCACTGGCAGGCATCACATATGGGCACAGTGCCATCCCTACAGTGTTCTGTATTTCTCTTATCTGGTGGTCTAGTGTGGGCTCCCTGGTGGTCCCTGGGCGACCTCCTGATTGTCTCCCTGGTGGTCCTGGGTGGCCTCCTGATGGTGGTCCCTGGGGGGGGGGTCTTCCTGGTGGTCCTGGTCAGCTCCCTGGTGGTCCAGTGTGGTGATCCTGAGGGGGGCTGCACTGATAAACGTTCAGCGCAGCCCCCCCCATCAGGAGAGTAGCCAATCGGCTCTCCACTGCTCAAGTCTGCAGACCTGAGTAGAGCAAAAAGCCGATAAACGGCTCTTCCTATTTACACTGTGATCAGCCGTGTCATGGCTGATCACATGGTAAAAAGCTTCCGATGGAAGCCTTTTACCTAGATCGGTAATGCGGTGGGTCAGACTGACCCACGGCACCACGGATCGCCATGATGCGTGCCCCCGCGGGACATCCAGTCAGGATAACAGAACACCCGCCCAGACATCATTTGTCTATACGTCGGGCGGGAAGTGTTTAAATATTATGCCTGGGGGGGTCCCCTTAGTCTGCTTTTAAAGTGGCGCATCTGTGTGATGTTTAGAACAGCACCGCAGCAAAATCACATTTTTAAAGAAAAAAGTAATTTAACCACTGCAATCAGACTCTCACACTTTGAATGACAATTACTCTGTCATGCTACACTGTACCCAAACAAAATTTGTATAATTGTTTTTCTCACAAATATAGCTTTATTTTGGTGGTATATAATCACTGCTGGGTTTTTTTCAATAAAAAATTATGAAAAAAACAACTTTTTTTAGTTTGTATTGAAAAATTTAGCAAACAAGTGATTTTTCTTCATAAATTTGGGCCATAATTTATATTGCTACATATCTTTGGTAAAAATAACCCAAATTAGTGTATATTATTTATTCTCTGTGAGTGCCCGTTCACACAGGGGCGACTTGGGATCCGACTTCAGTTGCCTCAAGTCGCTTGACATTTGAAATCCCATTGAAATGAATGGGAGCCGTCTTAATATACATGACTGAAGTCGCTCCGACTTCAAGGCGACTTCTGAAAAGGTTCCTGTACTATTTCTAGGCGGCTTCTACCCGACTTGTGCCCATAGGATTCAATAGAAGCCGCCTCCAAGTCGGATCCCCATCTACATGGAAGCGACTTTACAGTTAAAAGAATAGAATTTATTTTTAGGCAGCCCCCTCCCTCCCTTCTCTGATTGGTCAAGGCAAAGTCGCCTGGCAAAAGTCGTGTTGTAAAGTCGCCTGAGGTCCTTGAAGTCACGCTGAAGTCGCGCTGAAAGTCGCGCTGAAAGTCGCGCTGAAATCACCTAGCGAAGTCGTGCCAAAGTCGGGTCACCCCTATGTGAATGCAGGCTTAGAGTTATAGAGTCTACAAGCTATGGTGCAAATCATTGAAAATTGATCACACCTGATGTACTGACCACCTATCTCATTTTTTGAGACCCTAACACACTAGGAAAGTGCAAATACCCCCCAAATTACCCCTTTTTGGAAAGTAAACATTCTAAGGTATTTAGCAAGAGGCATGGTGAGTTTTTTGAAGTTGTAATTTTTTTCCCACAATTCTTTGCAAAATGAAGAAAAATGTTTTTTCTTTTTTTAAACACAAAATTGCTATAACTCAAACACAGCATATGCATACTTGCAACGACACCCCAAAATACATTCTGCTACTCCTGAGTATGGCGATACCACATGTGTGAGACTTTTACACAGCTGGTCCACATACACAGGCCCAACATTGAAGTAGCACCTTCAGGCGTTCTATGAGCATAAATTACACATCTCATTTCTCAACCACCTATTACACTTTTGAAGGCCCTGGAGCACCAGGACAATGAAATTGCCCACAAAATTACCCCATTTTGGAAAGCAAACACCCTAATGTATAATCTATGAGACATAATGAGTCTTTTGAATGGTTTATTTTTTTCCAGAAGTTTTTGGAAAATGTGGGGAAAAATGAAAATGCATTTTTTTAACACAAAGTTGTCTGTTTATAAGATATTTCCAACACATAGCAAAAATGACACCCAAAAATACATTCTGCTACTCCTGAGTATGGCGATACCACATGTGAGACTTTTACACAGCCGGTCCACATACACAGGCTCAACATTGAAGTAGCACCTTTAGGCATTCTACGAGCATAAATTACTTGAAACCTTGAGAAAAAGAGTGCCCATCGTGCCTGATGGGGCTTGAGTCTCTTTGCAGTCTGGAGGTACTCAAGGTTCTTGTGGTCCGTGAAGACCAGAACAGGATGCGCGGCTCCCTCCAACAAATAACACCATTCCTCCAAGGCGGACTTAATTGCTAACAGCTCTCGATCTCCAACATCATAATTGGTTTCTGGTGACGAGAGCTTCCAGGAGAAGAATGCGATGGGGTGAAGGGAAGCTTTGGGGCCTCATCTCTGGGACAGAACCGCCACCACCGCAGTCTCTGAGGCATCTACCTCCAGGATATAGGGCAAGACGGGATCTGGATGCTTCAGGACAGGAGCAGACGTGAACAGCTTCTTGAGCGTTAAGAAGGCCTCCTGAGCCTCGGGAGTCCACCGGAAACGGGAGTCTTGCTTGGTCAACTGAGTGATGGGGGCTATCACAGCGGAGAACCCCTTAATAAACTTGCGATAGAAGTTCGCAAAGCCTACGAACCGTTGCACCCCTTTTTTGTCCACTGGTGCGGGCCAGTCGAGGATGGCGGTGACCTTTTGTGGATCCATAGTGACCCCAGAGACAGAGATGATGAGGCCCAAGAAAGGGATGCTGGAACATTCAAACATGCACTTGTCGGCCTTGGCGTACAGTCCATGCTGTTGCAGGTGCCGCAGAACACACTTGATGTGTCTGCGGTGTTCTTCCAGGGATGAGGAAAAAATAAGGATGTCATCCAAATAGATTATGACGAACTGGTCTAGGTAATCCCTGAACACATCATTTACCAAATGCTGAAAGGTGGCCGGGGCGTTGCAGAGCCGAAAGGGCATCACGAGGTATTCATAATGGCCGAATCTCATTCTGAAA
This sequence comes from Glandirana rugosa, assembly GCA_018402905.1. Classification (NCBI taxonomy): domain Eukaryota; kingdom Metazoa; phylum Chordata; class Amphibia; order Anura; family Ranidae; genus Glandirana; species Glandirana rugosa. The sequence goes on from BLSH010419824.1 coordinate 1,248,643, forward strand.
GCAGTCTTCCATTCGTCACCCTCGCGGATGCGAATGAGGTTATATGCCCCATGGAGGTCTAGCTTGGAGAAAATAGTAGCAGCGCCCAGTCGCTGGAACAGCTCGGGTACCAGGGGCAAGGGGTAGCGGTTTTTAATAGTTATGTTGTTGAGGTCCCGGTAGTCGATGCATGGTCTCAGAGACTGGTCCTTTTTCTGGCCGGATGAAACCCTTCTCCAGATTTTCATCTAGGTAGGCCTTGAGGGCCTTCAGCTCCCCCTCAGAGAGCGGGTAAATCAGACCGAAAGGTACTTCTGCACCTGGTAGCAATTCAATGGGGCAATTGTAGGCCCGGTGCGGAGGCAACTTGTCTGCCCCCTTCCTGCTGAATACGTCCAGGAAATCATGATAAGCTGAGGGAACTGTATCTTGGGTCTCCTGGTCAGGGTCGGAATCCAGACACAAGACAGAGGGAGAAGGCTCCCGGGATGGCTGAAGGCAATGATGTCGACAGTAGAAGGACGGGAACTGGACCTCCCCTGTGACCCAATTGATGTCGGGGCAATGTGCCCGCAGCCATGGGAGGCCGAGAATGACTGGGTAGAGCGGGGATGCAATGGCATCTAGGAGCAGGTACTCAGAATGGCCAGTGACAGTTTTAGCGAGAAGGGGAATGGTTTCATGGGTAACTGTACCCGATTTGAGAGGTGACCCGTCGGCCAGGCGGACGACCATTCGGTGCACTTTGGATTTGAGGGGAATCTGATGCTGTGCAGCAAAGGCTAGGTCTACAAAGCAGCTGCAGGCACCTGAGTCCAGGATGGCTGAAACCTGGATGCTCCCGTTGGGGAGTTGAAGAGACAAAGGCAGCACCAGATGGGTTGCCTGATCGGGTAGAGACAGGACCACTCCATTGGGGGAGATGGGATCCTTCGCTGGGCATGACCTGACACGATGCCCAGAACCTCCGCAGTACAAGCATAGGTTGAGGCTGAGGCGTCTGTGCCTTTCCTCCGGGGTAAGGGGTGTGCGTGGATACACAGTAGGCATGGATTTCGACAGGTTCCCCACAGATCGCTCGGCCCTGCATTCCCGCAAGCGACGGTCAACCCAGATGACCAGGTCGATCAGAGCCTCAAGGGATTGTGGTATCCCTACTCGAGCCAATTCATCCTTCAGAGGCTCGGACAGGCCCAACCGAAATTGATGGCGGAGGGCCGCATCATTCCAGGCTGTATCCGCTGCCCAGCGCCGGAACTCGGCAGCATAATCTTCTGCCGTGCGTTGGCCCTGCTGGAGGGCGTGGAGAGCTGTCTCTGCGGTTGCGGCCAAGTGGGGGTCCTCATAGAGCAATGCCATGGCCCGGAAGAAGAGGTGCAAGTCCACTGTTTCAGGAGCTTTCAGTTCTAGGAGGCGGTGGGCCCCGGCGCAGACTCAGACATGGCTGTCCGTTGCTGTCACATACCTGGTGGTGGAATCTGACTTATGCAGTGGGCAACCTCTCTTATGACCCTGATTCCTGAACCCCTGGTAGTGTGGACAGGGAGCTCGGGAGTGCAGGGAGGCATGAGGGTCGGACTGGGTCACAGATGGTGGTGTGCTGGTCCGTGAGGTGCTTGTGCAAGCTGAAGCGTGGTGGTGCAGGCCGGGTCGGTAACGGGCTGGCAGAGCAGTACAGATGGGTCAGGCTGAAGAGTAGTCGGGTGCAAGCAGAGTTCTTTAACTGGTGGGTAGCGAGGTACAAGGGAGCAGGCAGAAGAGTGGTCGTGGAAGCCGGGGTCGGTGCAGGCGGAGATCAATAGCAGAGTCAAGGCAAGCCGGGTCACAGGAACAAACAATCAGGATCACAGGTTGCTACAGGAACACACAAACGCTGTAGAACGGACAGCACTTTCTACAGGAAGCAGGAAGTTTAAATAGAGCGGCTCATCCAGGAAATAGAGGAAACCACAACCAAGTGCAATTAACCCTTAGCACAGTCTTTTTCTAACAGCTGCTCTACATGAGGCCAGCGGATGACGCCTGGCCTGGGAGCTGAGGGGGTGGGGGCGGCGGCGCCCAAACGGGAAACCGGCGGGGGATGGACATGGCAGACAGCATGAAAAAGAAGAAAATGTCCCATGATGTATTCCACAATCCATATGCAAAGTACTAAAAGTACTAAAAGGAGTATATAGGTCATTACTATAAATATTAAGTATAAAAGTGGATGCAATACTGGGTTGGTATACGTAGGTATAGATGTGTGGGAAAGATACAGAGGACAAGAGAGTGTGAGGAGGATGTGAAGGCAGTGGAGTGTAAGGAATGATGGTATGGAGTAAGATGTAGGTGCAGGAAGGTCAACAGCAGGAAACAACCAACAGTGACAAATTGAGGCCAAGTAGAGATGTGTAGGTGAAAGTATTGTTGGCTCAATGTAGAGCAAGGTGTGGACGGTATAACCATGCTTACCCTTCCAGTGTGTGTAGCGTGGATAAAAGTGACCATGAAGGAGAGAGGGGAAGAGCTGCCACGCCGACCCCCTGCCTGAAATATCCTGGAGGACGCCGTCGGTACCGCCCCCAGCGTCATGCATCAGCCGGCCGTGACGTGGGCACGCACCACGTCCGCCATGCAGGGGGGAGGGGACAGCAACACATTGCAGCTCCCGAGAACAGACCAACATACCGCAGCCAAGAAGCAGAGACAACGCACGGAGCCAGATCCGGATGGCAACCAATACCTGAAAAGTGTCAGAAATGTATAAAAATCAACTTAATAAAGATATTTGTACTGCAAATACAAAAAGTACTGTAAGATATATATTGGTGTGAGAGATCCGAGGGCAGCATTAGACCGAGGAGGGGCTATAGGTGTCTTCCACCTGGTACATACGAGAAAATAGGGGGGGTGATCTAGTGATTGCCCTCTACTTATATCAGACCTCCATCCCTATTTAAACATTAAACATAACAGAAAAGGACGCCCCCTGGGACTTTAAATGAGGTCTGTATAAGGTCAACACACATAAAAATAGTAAATTGAATGATTTAATTTGCAGATCATAAAAACAAGATGACACAATGGAATGTAAACATATATAGTGCCCATAAGCAACAATGTAGTACAGAATAATGCAGTCAAAAGCATGTATGAATATGGTACATGATGGAATGATAGTAATAGTAGTAAGCATCTATATTCTCGACGCGTTTCGCGAGCACGGCTCGCTTCCTCAGGAGTAGGTGCATATCATCTACAAAAAAAAGTACCAATTAGACGTGGGCAGAGATGATAACAGTATTAGCAGGTAAGGTATAGGGCAGGGGACCTAGTGAGGTAGGTGCTCCATACTTACAGTCCAAAAATGGCTTCAAGAGCTGCTCTGCATGAGGCCAGCAGATGACGCCTGGTGCGGGAGCTGAGGGGGCGGGGCCGGCAGCGCCCAAAAGGGAAACCAGCGGGGGACGGACATGGCAGACAGCATGAAAAAGAAGAAAATGTCCCATGATGTATTCCACAATCCATATGCAAAGTACTAAAAGGAGTATATATGTAGTATTAGTATACACTGATCAATAGGTCATTACTATAAATATGGAGTATAAAAGTGGATGCAATACTGGGTTGGTATACGTAGGTATAGATGTGTGGGAAAGATACAGGGGACAAGAGAGTGTGAGGAGGATGTGAAGGCAGTGGACTGTAAGGAATGATGGTGTGGAGTAAGATGTAGGTGCAGGAAGGTCAATAGGGGGAAATAACCAACAGTGACAAATTGAGGCCAAGTAGAGATGTGTAGGTGAAAGTATTGTTGGCTCAATGTAGAGCCTGCCTGCCCTATACCTTACCTGCTAATACTGTTATCATCTCTGCCCACATATAATTAGTACTTTTTTTGTAGATGATATGCATCTACTCCTGAGGAAGCGAGCCGTGCTCGCGAAACGCGTCAAGAATATAGAAACATAGAAAAGTGATGGCAGAAAAAGACTGAGTAGTCCATCGAGTCTGCCCCTTTTTATTTATTTATTTATTTTTATTTTTATTTTTTTTTTTACATTAACCTTGTTGTCTGACTATAGATTTATGTTTATCCCAAGCATGTTTGAAGCCATTTACAGTTGACTGTCTCACAACCTCTGTTGGTAGTTTATTTCAATCATCAACCACCCTTTCAGTAAAATAATACTTTCTAAGATTAGTTTTGAACTTCCCCCCAGTTAGCTTGAGGTCCTGTCCCAGTGTTCTTGATTTTGGTTTCATATTGAAAAGACTGCCCTCCTGAACCTTATTAACCCCCTTGATGTATTTAAAGGTTTTAATCATGTCTCCCCTCTCCCTTCTTTCCTCCAGACTGTACATATTAAATTCCTGAAGTCGCTCTTGATAGGTTTTATCCCCCAGACCTTTCACCATTTTTGTTACCCGTCTCTGAACTCGTTCTATCTTATCAATATCTTTTTGTAAGTGTGGTCACCAGAACTGGACACAGTATTCTAAGTGAGGTCTCACTAAAGATCTATATAGAGGAATCAGAACCTCTTTCCTCCTGCTGGTGATCCCTCTACTGACACATCCCAGAATTCTATTTGCTTTTCCCACTGCCTGGTCACACTGTTTGCTCATTTTGCAATCATCTGAAATAAGCACCCCCAAATCTTTTTCTTCTGTAGTGCTGGCTAACACTGTACCCCCAATGCTGTACTCTCTAAGCGGATTCTTTTTCCCTAGATGCATTATTTTACATTTAGAAATATTGAACTGCAGTCTCCACTGCTTTGACCAATCTTACAGCAATGCCAAATCACGTTCCATGTTACAGACACCTCCAGGGATATCAACCCTATTACACACCTTTGTATCATCAGCAGAGACATACATTGCCCAGCAAACCTTTAGTTATATCACTTACATATAGGTTAAATAGAACAGGACCCAGTACAGAGCCTTGTGGTACCCCACTAGTGACTGGTCTCTGTTCTGAGTGAACCCCATTTACAACCACACTCTGGGATCTATCCTTTAACCAACTGCATATCCACTGAACCACCCAAGGGTTAAGTCCCAGCTTGTACAACTTTTGTATCAGATCGTTATGTGGAACTGTATCAAATGCCTTGCTGAAATCAAGATACGCTATGTCCACAGCACCACCCTGGTCCAAAACACTGGTAATATAGTCAAAGAATTCAATCAGATTTGTCTGGCACGATCTGCCCTCATTAAAGTCATGTTGCTTTGGGTCCAGCAAGCTGTGTATTTTTAGGTGATCAATGATCCTTCTTTTGAGAAGTGATTCCATTACCTTGACTACAATTGATGTTAAACTCACTGGCCTGTAATTGCCAGCTTCTACCTTGCTGCCCTTCTTGTGGATAGGTGCAATATTAGCTATCCGCCAGTCAACTTCTCCTGTTAGAAGAGATTTATTTAAAATATTTGTTAATGGTCCAACAACTATATTGCAAAGTTCTCTTAGAACTCTGGTATGAATACCATCAGGGCCCATTGCTTTATTAAGCTTTAACCGAGCCAGTTCCTCAGCTACCTCTGTCTCCAGAAATCCTCGAAATGAACCATCATTACTAGAACCAATATTATTCCCTAACTTGTTATCATTAGTGCAGTCTGTTTCTGAGAAGACTGAACAGAAGTAATTGTTTAAATGGTTTGCTACATCCTGGTCTCCCTCAACATGTGTTGTGCCCAGTTTTCATTTTAGTGATCCCATTGTATTTTTTCCTTCTATCACTAATATACCTAAAAAAGGTTTTATCTCCTTCCTTAATAGACTTAGCAATTTCCTCCTCTTTCTGTGCTTTTGCAGCACCGATAATGTGTTTGGCCTCCTTTTGTCTATTTTTATACTCCTCTCTGTCAGCTGCACCTCCTGTTTCCTTGAATCTTCTATAT
>BLSH010419824.1:1255866-1267532 GCA_018402905.1 Glandirana rugosa
TTATTCCAACTCAGTCTCGAAGCCAAGTGAACGAACAGTTATCTGAGTCGTTCACTTGGCTTCTTAGCTAAGTACTTAGCCAAGTAAAGTCACTCACTGAGCTTTACTTGGCTAAGTGAATTTACTTAGCTTGAAGGGTAGTGATAGGGGTGGTCTTTATAGGGCCTCCTGCGGCGGCCGAGGCGGGGGTCGCAGTACGTAGTCGGTCGGCACTGCACCCGTGCGTGGCACAGGCGGTTACGCCCTCACGCGTCCGTGCCCGGGGGAGTCGACCGACCCACCTCTTGGTGTACTGTTTCGCACCTCTAGGGTTTGTACATCCTACGGGGTACTATCTACGTCACGTACCGCGGCTACACACTACCGGGGCGGGTGGGCTGTACGTCCCCCCTCCCCTGTCGTTGTGTAGCGTCGAGGGTCCTTGTCTGGTTGTATGGCGTCGGTTCTTCGTCTCTGTTGCGTGCCTCGGTCTAGGCCTACCGTTGGTTATGGACTTTTCACAGTCTTTACATAGTAGTAGGCTTTCGAGCCTATACAGCTTGGAGTAAGACAACATGCATAAAGAGGATGATGTGGTCAAAATACTCATTTGCCTAATAATTCTGCACACAGTGTATATATCTTACAGTACTTTTTGTATTTGCAGTACAAATCTCTTTATTAAGTTGATTTTTATACATTTCTGACACTTTTCAGGTATTGGTTGCCATCCGGATCTGGCTCCGTGCGTTGTCTCTGCTTCTTGGCTGCGGTATGTTGGTCTGTTCCTGGGAGCTGCGATGTGTTGCTGTCCCCTCCCCCCTGCATGTCGGGTGGGCGGGGCCATCACACATCGGCGCCATGCACTGCATCTATCATGGGGCATCCTACATGTTTGGGATCTCCACGCTTTGTCATGTGGTTCTCCACCCAGCCAGCTGAGGGGGCCCGTGCCTGCGCACTCCCGCATTGGCGGACACGGTGCGTGCCCACGTCACGGCTGGCTGATGCATGACGCTGGGGGCGGAGCCGGCGGCGTCCTCCGGGATATTTCTGGTGGGGATAGTGATGGGAAGTTCGATTCATTTAAGTGAATCGGTTCATTTCGAGTCACTCACTGAAATGAACCGATTCATGAATCGATTCTTCGGTTCACTTGCTGAGTCTATTGACAAGCAAGTGAACCGAAGCTCTGACTCAACCTTATTGAATGAGTAGAATCAGAGAACTGATTCACAGACATTTGGCAGTCCTGGGAACGTTTTTTTTATTCAGTTCCTTGGCTCAGAGAGTAGTCACAAAGCCTATAGTTGTATAAAGACTGTCAGACCATAACGTTTTGTCACATTAGCAGCGTTATCAATTTTGGTGACGCACAAACGAAAAACAGGTTTTTATGTGTGAACTGCATTCTGATTGGCCAACTTCACTGTCAGTATTGCAGCCATCAGGTTTGTCCACAGTTTTGACAGCGCAGGAATAACGATCGGATTTTATTAATGCAGGCAAAGTACCCACTGTAGTAAAATACAATCGTTAATTATGCATTGTAAAGACTGTGGACAAATTTGATGGTTAGCAATGTTATCTTCTGTACTACATTGTTGCTTATGGGAACTATATATGTTTACATTCCATTGTGTCATCTTGTTTTTATGATCTGCAAATTAAATCATTCAATTTACTATTTTTATGTGTGTTGACCTTATACAGACCTCATTTAAAGTCCCAGGGGGCATCCTTTTCTGTTTTGTTTAATGGAAAAAAATTGAAAACCCTTTTTTTTTTACACAAACTTGTCCATTCATAAGATATTTCCAACACATAACATGTACATAGCAAAAATACTTTCTGTTACTCCTCCTGAGTATGGCGATACCACATGTGTGAGACATGTACACAGATTAGCCACATACAGAGGCCCAACTTTCAAGTAGCACCTCCAGGTGTTCTACGGACATAAATTACACACACAAATTCCTGCCAACCTATCACATTGTTGAAAGCCCTTCATATTTCTAACACATAGCATGTACTGTACATACCAATTACAAAACCAAAATACTTTCTGCTGAGCAAAGGGTAAAGAAAAAAATACCTGTGGTTTTAGTAGTGCAGGGGTCCACAGAGGAGAGCATCGATCCAGGCAGCAGGTAGGAACGTGGACAGCGACAGCAAAACAGACAGCAGGCAGCAATACTGTCCATAGTCAGTACAGGTAGAGATATTAGCAGCACAGCCAAAGCATTGGTCCAGGTAGCAGGCAGGGATGTGGTTGGCAGCAGTTAAAGGATTGTCCATGCAGCAGACAGGAATACTGTCCATAGTACAGGCAGCAGGCAGAGATATGGTCAGTAAAGCCAAAGTATTGGTTCCAGGCAGCAGCCACATGGTCCATAAAAAGTCCTGGGTCAGTGCAGGCAGAGATATTGTCAGTACAGCCAAAGTATTTGTCCAGGCAGCAGGCAGGACCATCAAGCTTAGGGTTCTTTGTCAGGAAAGAATGGGGAAGGGGGTAGAGGCTTCTCCCACCCAATCGCTTTCTGGGAATTACAAAACAAAGAAAAAACCAAAAACTGTTTTTCTGAGATGAGAACATCATTCTGGAGCCCCTCACATATGTGAGACCCCTGTGTAGCGGGGTGAAAGATCAGTCCAAGGGCAGGCAAAAACATGGTTAACATTCCGCGGTCAGTGCAGGTAAAAGGCAGAAATAGATGGTAGGCAGTGGCATAGTCAATACAGTCCAGGGTCAGTTCCCGTGAAAGGCAGAAACATGGCGTATAAACAATGCAGATGGCAGGCAGAGGCATAGTCAATAAAAAGGCCATTGTCAGTTCACATGGAAGGCAGTGGTGTGGTTGGTTGAGGCAACAGGGAAATAATCAGCACAGGAATTGAAAATGGGGAAATGGCAGTCTACTTGAAATATGGGCTAATAATTTACAAGGGTATGATAGCGTCAGAAGCATTCTCCGTTGCAAAGGCCAGGTTGGGAGAGACATTGGGGACAATGGAACTAGTGTCTCTCCCAACTCCTCTTTTGCTGCACACCCGACATCTCTTTTTGATGGTGGAATATTTTCAGAAAAATGACGCTCATGCAGTCTGCTGACGCAATCAGAGCGAAGGCCTTGTGGATATATCAGGGCAGTGATGACATCTTCAATGAATTTTAGGAAGGTGTTGGATACTTGGTATTGGGTCGATTTTTGATAAGTGATGAATGCGTTGTACATGACCAAATTAAAAAAGGAAATAGCGACTTTTTATACCAGAAGAGGGACTTTCTTGTGGATAGGTAGGGTTGCAACATCTGATCATTTAAGGCCCCCCCCATGAATTTATTGTACTCGTGGATACAGCAAGGCTTTAGAACTGGACCGCGACTTCTGGGAACTTCCACCGAGGTGTCATCATGGATGGTTGATATCATGTATACATCCTTCCTATCCCTCCACTTCAGGGTCAACACTTCCTCGTTCCTCAGACTTTCCAATTCCCCCCTTTGTAGCCTTGTGGTGACAAGATGCTGTGGGAAGCCCTTCCTGTTTTTCCTTGCTGTACCACAGGCCAAAGTCTTATTTAGGTATAGGTAGCGTTAAATGGGCAAACTAATATAGTAGTTGTCCATAAAAATGTGATACCCCTTTTGGAAGAGTGGGAATGCCAACTGCCAGACAATTTTCCCACTTATTCCCATTTATGGTGGACACTCAGGGGGCTGGAGCTGGGAATCTTTGCCTTCGTACACACGAAAGGCATGGGCATGGGCTCCAATGGAGCTTTCTCAGAGCTTGTTGAGCTTCAATCCGTATCTGGCCCTCTTACTTGGGATATACTGCTTGATTCCCAGCCAGTCTGTGAAATGGACCAGGGATTCATCCACAGAGATATTCTTGTCAGGGATGTAAAGCTCGGCAAACCTTTTGGAGAAAAAAATCAATAAGGGGGCAAATTTTATATAACTTATCAGAGTCGGGATGATTTTAGTGGGGGGCACTGCGTGTTGTCACTAAAATGCAGGAAACGCATTATAATTTCGTAGTGGGACCTGGTTATGACACTTGAAAAAATTGGCATGTGGTGGATGGGGTGTGCAATTCATTCTTTTTTGTAAGCCCCATGTTGAGAGCCAGGCCTAAAAACAATTTAAACTCCCCCACGGTTACGAGTCTCCATTCGAAGGGGCGGCCATAGCTTGAGCTGGGGTTGTTTGCTATAAATTGGTGAGCAAAAAGATTGGTTGGGTCCACTATGTTTTGGACCAACTCGTCAGGGAAAAATAAACTGGTTCAGGTACTCGGACTGGTGACAGGTAGTCGGACTGATGACAGGTACTAAGATTGGTGACAGGTACTCTGATTGGTGACAGGTACTCTGGTGACAGGTACTCTGATTGGTGACAGGTACTTGGACTGGTGACAGGTACTCTGGTGACAGGTACTCTGGTGACAGGTACTCTGATTGGTGACAGGTACTTGGACTGGTGACAGGTACTCTAGTGACAGGTACTCTGATTGGTGACAGGTACTCTAGTTGGTGACAGGTACCCTAGTGACAGGTACTCTGGTGACAGGTACTCTAGTGACAGGTGCTCTTATTGGTGACAGGTACTCTAGTAACAGGTACTGATTGGTGACAGGTACTCTAGTGACAGGTACTCTGATTGGTGATAGGTACTCTGGTGACAAGCACTCTTGTGACAGGTACTCTGGTGACCGGCACTCTGGTGACAGGTACTCCAGATGGGGTGACAGGTAGTCTGGTGACAGGTACCCTGATTGGTGATAGGTACTCTGGTGAAAGATACTCCGGTGACAGGTACTCTGTGAAAGGTACTCTGGTGACAGGTACTCTGATTGGTGACAGGTACTCTGGTGACAGGTACTCTGATTGTTGACAGGTACTTTGGTGACAGGTACTCTGATTGGTGACAGGTACTCTGATTGGTGACAGGTACTTTGGCGCAGGTACTCTGATTGGTGACAGGTACTCTGGTGACAGGTACTCCAGATGGGGTGACAGGTACTCTGGCGACAGGTACTCCAGATGGGGTGACAGGTACTCTGATTGGTGACAGGTACTCCAGATGGGGTGACAGGTACTCTGGTGATAGGTACTCCAGATGGGGTGACAGGTACTCTGGTGACACGTACTCCAGATGGGGTGACAGGTACTCTGATTGGTGACAGGTACTCCAGATGGGGTGACAGGTACTCTGATTAATGACAGGTACCCCAGATGGCGTGACAGATACTCTGATGAGCTCACAGACAGGTACTCAGAGGATGATGACAGGTATTCTGATGAGTTCAGACAGGTACTCTGATGGGCTGGCGATGACAGGTCTTCTTTTATTCAGGGGGGCAATCTGGCACAGTAAATCTCACAGTAACACTTTAACTCACTGTTAGCCGATCTCCTCCTCACACTAGAATGGTGTGAGGAGAAGCACCCGGTAACAGCAAGTTACTGGCGCTTTGTTGACATTTGTGACCCCCTGTGATTGGACACAGGCGGTCACGTAGTAAAGAGCCAATTTCGTTGGGTCTTTACCCTGATTGGGGCTGGGCTTTGTCCGAGGGACAAGCCTCAACCCCGACCGCCACACTTCGCGCCCCTGGGGGCGCGCATGGGGGATTAACGTGAACATTGGAAGTGACCAGCTGTGATAGGATACATGGTAAAGAGCCATGATCCCCCATCGTCACGATGCGGGCCCCTGGGGGCCCGCAGAGCAGCGAAAATGGGAGGACATCATATGACGGCCTCCCGGGATGGGGTGTGCACCTTGCCGGCGTATTATTACTAAACGCCAGTATGGAAGTGGTTAAACTTGCTTGCGGCTGTAATGAATTGCTCCCGGCTCCCGATATAAAGGTAAAATTGATTCGGAAGGTAGTCTTTCAAAGTATGATGATAATGAAAAACGGTTCAATCATATGACAGAATATCTCTGGAGTATCTCCGATATGAAATAAATAGATGCAGGCTTACCAGATAGTAGTGGTATACACGCGGGTGTTTTAAATCCCAAACGGGCGGTTGCTCATCAGATCGGTTGGAATCGGTGTGACAAATCTTGGGGAGACCTCTGATGCCAGTGGGGGATAATCCTGGGTCCTAGTGGTCAGCTCCTCCTGGCGAGGGGGGAGGGGGGGATTGGGATGCCGGTGAGGAGGGATACGTCTCCGACTTCTCTCAACTCACATCCAGGGAAAGATCCAATCCGCAACGTATGTACCAGGGCAAGAGAAAAACATCCACAATCGTGTGATATCGTTTGGACAAGGGTTTATTAAGGATGAAGGATTAAAAATACTCACATATTCAAAGTAAAACAAGAGCTCTTAGAAAAGGCAGGAGATGGAGGAAACCGGACGCGTTTCGGCTCAACAGGCCGTCATCTGGGGTTTTCCCCCTCCTGCCAGACATGCCATTTATAAAGTATGATCATAATATTAAATAGCCCCCATGTAGGGGGCCGCAAAACGGAAGTCACATTTCGGGCCTCAAAATGGCGCCGGCGGCGTGCGTTCCACGCCTCTATATGAGAAAAACTTTGAACTTTAAGTAAATATAGAATTAAAAATAGGATCAATTAATGGGGGTACAAATATGGTGCGAATAATAGTGCAAAATGTGCAAAAAAACTTTGATCATAAACAAAGAAACTTGGATGACATTCTAGATGGGGATGCACGTGTATGTAGGAGGAATCATATCCGGGTAGAAAGACTGACCCTGTCCGGACGTGATGGGGATGATGTGTAATCAGAGCCCTGCCGGAAGTGACGCAATGTGTTCATCGCGTCCCGGAAGTGACGCGATGTGTTCCTCGTGTCCCCCATTCTAACTGTACGCAAAGCATGCAAGCTTTTGAGAGCGTAGAAGGACGACCTAATGTCGTCAAGGTGGGGGAAAAAAAGGGGTTGATATTTAAAGGAACATAGTGATTGGGTATGAGTAACGAAAGTGCTGGAAAATTGACATAGTGCTGCGGATATTTATAAAAATATATATTTTTTATCGAAAAGTGACATAGTGCTACGGATAATTATAAATATATATATATATATATTAACATCCAAGTAAGTTTAAGTTAATAAGTAAAAAAGAAAAACAATATGGTAGATTAAAATATATAATATAATAGTGCTTCCCTAAAAAAGGTAAAAAACTCCTTTTTTATTTAAAAAAAATAATATAGTGTATAGTGTAATTAGATATATTTAGGAAATATTTTAATTGCGCACAGAAAATGGATATAAGTAAGATATAAATAATTGTATATATATACATTGATAATATAATGTGGGCAGCCAGATCGACAAACCAAAAACGAGACAATGTAAATCGTTAAAAAACTCATTTCAAGAGACATAGGTAAAAAACATGAGACTGGGTGGGCAGAGATAAGAGTTTAAGAATGAAAAATAGATTATATTAAAAATAGAATTACGCAGGATGAAAAGTGGATACTGTGGTTACCACTGGGCAAATAAGATATAAAATATGACATAAAATATGAAAACCCAGAAATTCAAATCATATGACAAGAGCGATTAAACCAATATTGGGAAGAGAATAATAATAAATATATATAAATTCCTCATATTATATGACAGAAAATATAGGATAAAAAGATCTCATAGTTGCTGAAAAAATGAGGGGGGGGGGGAAGGGGGGGGGGGAGGAAAGGAGGGAGGAAAGGAACCATTGTGGTTGCGAATAAAAGACATCAAATTAGGCTTTATTAATAAACGAATTAATGTCCCATTCAACATTCATCCCATGTGGATGGAAACTCTTAAGCTGGTAAATCCAGGATGTTTCTAATTGAGACACCCCTCTCTTATTCCACCCACCTCTCCAGGGGGGAACATACTTATCAATCACTTGGTAGAGGGTGCCATCTGGGTTACGGTCAGGGTGTTTTAAATAATGCTTGGGGACACTATGATTGGTTTTTCCCTTAATAATATTAGTAATATGTTAATTTACACGAACATTAAAAGCCCTGGTGGTCCTGCCCATACCCAATCACTATGTTCCTTTAAATATCAACCCCTTTTTTTCCCCCACCTTGACGACATTAGGTCGTCCGTCTACGCTCTCAAAAGCTTGCGTGCTTTGCGTACAGTTAGAATGGGGGACACGAGGAACACATCGCGTCACTTCCGGGACGCGATGAACACATTGCGTCACTTCCGGCAGGGCTCTGATTACACATCATCCCCATCACGTCCGGACAGGGTCAGTCTTTCTACCCGGATATGATTCCTCCTACATACACGTGCATCCCCATCTAGGATGTCATCCAAGTTTCTTTGTTTATGATCAAAGTTTTTTGCACATTTTGCACTATTATTCGCACCATATTTGTACCCCCATTAATTGATCCTATTTTTAATTCTATATTTACTTAAAGTTCAAAGTTTTTCTCATATAGAGGCGTGGAACGCACGCCGCCGGCGCCATTTTGAGGCTCTAAATGTGACTTCCGTTTTGCGGCCCCCTACAGGGGGCTATTTGATATTATGATCATACTTTATAAATGGCATGTCTGGCAGGAGGGGGAAAACCCCAGATGATGGCCTGTTGAGCCGAAACGCGTCCGGTTTCCTCCATCTCCTGCCTTTTCTAAGAGCTCTTGTTTTACTTTGAATATGTGAGTATTTTTAATCCTTCATCCTTAATAAACCCTTGTCCAAACGATATCACACGATTGTGGATGTTTTTCTCTTGCCCTGGTACATACGTTGCGGATTGGATCTTTCCCTGGATGTGAGTCGAGAGAAGTCGGAAACGTATCCCTCCTCACCGGCATCCCAATCCCCCCCTACCCCCTCGCCAGGAGGAGCTGACCACTAGGACCCAGGATTATCCCCCACTGGCATCAGAGGTCCCCCCAAGATTTGTCACACCGATTCCGACTGATCTGATGAGCAACCGCCCGTTTGGGATTTAAAACACCCGCGTGTATACCACTACCATCTGGTAAGCCTGCATCTATCTATTTCATATCGGAGATACTCCAGAGATATGCTGTCATATGATTGAACCGTTTTTCATTATCATCATACTTTGAAAGACTACCTTCCGAATCAATTTTACCTTCATATCATAGGCGCTGCATATGGGTTTTAGTGCATTTTTGAACAAGATAGATCTGTTGTTTATGCGTGCTGCCATTTCAATTTTATACTTATCTTGGACATTTATTTATTTTTAAGTATTTTATTTTAAAAACATTTATCATTCTTATGTATTAGTGAGCGCAGGATTCTACTGTTTTATAGTATGGATTTTAAGGGTAACCCACGCCAAAATTAAAAAAAAAAAATGGGGGTCCCCCCAAAATCCAAACCAGGCCCTTATTGGATTTTAAGGGGAACCCCGCAACAATTTTTTTTTAAAAATGGTGTGGGGGCCCGCCAAAATCCATGTCAGACCCTTATCCAAGCATGCAACCTGGCAAGTCAGGATATGGCGGGGATGAGTGAGCCCCCCCCTGAACCATACCAGGCTACATGCCCTCAACATGGGGAGGGTGCTTTTTGGTCCCCCAAAGCACCTTGTCCCCATGTTGATGGGGATAAGGACCTCTTCAGGACAACCTCTGGCCAGGGTTGTCGGGAAGAGGCCCTTATCCTCATCAACATGGGGACAAGGTGCTTTGGGTCTGTGGGCAGGGAGCTTATCAGAATCCTAGCCCCCCATGTGAATGAGTATGGGGTACATTGTACCCCTACCCATTCACCAAAAAAGGAGTGTAGTGTTACAAAAAAAGTAGGCAGTTTTTAAGTCCTTTAATAAAATGTCATCTTCTTCCCTCGCTTCTTCTTTTTTCCTCCAGTCTTCCTCCTTCTCCTTCCCCGCTTCTTCTTCTGGTCTTCTCCTTCTACTTTCGGTCTTCCAGAGGCGACTCCCACGTCTTTTGACATCGGAGCGGGTGGGGTGGCCCCGCCCTTACCTATAAAATAACTGTCAGACTCGAGACCGCCCATTCTGGGAGTCGCCTCTGGTCGACAGCAGGAGTGACGGTGGAGGAAGAAAAAGAAGAGGACAAGAGGAAAGAAGAAGCAGAGGAAGACCAAAAGAAGGAGAAGACCAGAAGAAGAAGCGGGGAAGGAGAAGATGGAGGAAGACCGGAGGAAGAAAGGAGAAGAAGCAGGGGAAGAAGACAACATTTTTAATAAAGGACGTGTCTAAAACTGCCTACTGTTTTTTGTAACACTACACTCCTTTTTTGGTGAATGGGTAGGGGTACAATGTTACCCAAACTCATTCACATAGTGGGGGGCTGGGAACTGGGGGCCCCCTTGTTAAAGGGGGCTTTAAGATTCTGATAACCCCCAGCTTGCAGGCCCTGACAACCACCAGCCAGGGTTGTCAGGAAGACGCCCTTGTCCCCATCAACATGGGAACAAGGTGCTTTGGGGGGATACCAAAGCACCCTCCCCATGTTGAGGGCATGTTGCTTGGTATGGTTCAGGAGGGGGGGCACTCGCTCACCCCCCCCTATCCTGGCCTGCCATGTTGCATGCTCAGATAAGGGGCTGGTATGGATTTGGGGGGACCCCCTCGTAATTTTTTTTTTAAAAATTGGCTCGAGGTTCCCCTTAAACCCATACCAGACCCGAACGGCCTGGTTTGGATTTGGGGGGACCCCCACGTAATTTTATTTATTTTGGCACGGGGTCCCCCTTAAAATACGTACCAGACCCAAAGGGCCTGGTTTGGATTTTGGGGGGACCCTACACAATTTTTTTTTTAATTTTGGCGCTGGGTTCCCCTTAAAATCCATACCAGACCCGAAGAGCCTGGCATGGATTTGGAGGGGCACCCCATGCCGTTTTTTTTCACCAATTCTGTCATAGGGTTCCCCTTAACCACTTCAATACACTGTGTTATATATACTACACTGACTGCACCATATGGACTGAACTGTATTATATATACTATGGGGACTGCACTCTTTAAAATTGTAATGACATGCCCCTGTTAAACAGGAGCAGAAAAATTGAGCATTGAGTGTTAGTGGTGGCAGAACACTGCAACCCCTCAAGGTTACTCTTGTTGGGCACAGGAATAGGCCCTGCTGTTGTAAATTATTTTAAAAATTGTAATGACATGCCCCAGTCAAACAGGTGCAGAAAAATTGGGCCTTGGGTGTGGGTGGTGGCAGAACACTGTAACCACTCACAGTTACTCTTGTTAGGTGCAGGAACAGTCCCTGCTGTTAACAATTATTTAAAAAATTGTAATGACATGCCCCTGAAAAACAGGTGCAGAAAAATTGGATGCAAGACAGGCCAGTAGCTCGATTTCATATTGAGCAAGTTCCAGCCAGTGGTCCATCCTCAAGACCCAGTAACGCAGTGGATGCTCAGTTAGAAAGGTCTCCAAGTCTGCTCTTGCCCCTAGATATTCCTTCACCATATAATGCAGACGCTGCCAATGGTTGCTTAAATCTATCAGCCCTGGGCGTTGAGGACTGAAGAATTGTTTAAAGGCATCAGTCAGCCGGTCACCTTCTCCACCACTCTTCCTCTGACCGAAGGAAGCCTCAGAAATAGTGTTGAGCGAACCCGGACTGTAACGTTCGGGTCCGTACCGAACTTTAGGGTGTCCGTGGCACGGACCCGGACCCGGACATTTCAAAAATCGTTCGGGTTCGG
>BLSH010419836.1:80744-93107 GCA_018402905.1 Glandirana rugosa
ATTACACCAAATTGCTACATGATGATGCGTTACCCTCTTTATGCACTGAAGCTGGCACGTTCCCTGAGTTTTTCCAGCAAGATGGTGCACCACCACATTATGGGTGTCAGATCCGAACATTCCTAGATGAACAGTTTCCTGGAAAGTGGATTGGTTGTCGTGGGCCAGTTGAATGGCTCCCAAGGTCTCCCGATCTGACCCCCTTAGACTTTTATCTTTGGGGTCATCTGAAGGCAATTGTCAATGCTGTGAAAATACGAGATGTGCAGCGCCTGAAACTAGATACTGGAAGCCTGTGCTAGCATTTCTCCTGCGGTGTTGCTATCAGTGTGTGAAGAGTGGGAGAAGAGGGTTGCATTGACAATCCAACACAATGGGCAGCACATTGAACACATTTTATAAGTGGTCAGAAACTTGTAAATAACTCATGAAAGAATAAAGTTACGTTAAAACCAAGCACATCATTGTTTTACTTGTGAAATTCCCAATACGTTTGAAGTGTCACATGACCCTCTTCCTATTGAAAAAACAAAACTTGGATTCAAAATGGCCAACTTCAAAATGGCCACCATGGCCACCACCCCTCTTGAAAAGTTTCCCCCCTCACATATACTAATGTGCCACAAACAGGAAGTCAATATAACCAACCATTCCCATTTTATTAAAGTGTATCCATATAAATGGCCCACCCTGTATATTGAAATATCAAATACTCATCATATTTTGGTACTGGTCAAAAATCTCATTTCATAAAGTGCATATATATAGATATCAATACATGCCTCAAGTATAACTTTATGAAGGAAATAACTTTTCAAAATTAAAGTGGATGTAAACCCTCACATATACCCAGTGAAGTGAACAGCCTCAGATGATACACAGAGATGAAACAAATCTCCCTATATAAGTTTTACATGTATATCTTCTGTCTTCATCTGTATATATCCTTTAGAAAGTGCAGATCGTGTTAGGATTTTTTCTCTTTCTGATTAGCCTGGGCATGCAGCCAAGACAGCTGATTGGAGAAAAGGCATACACCCCTTCTCCTCATAGGTAAAGACTCTCAGCTCTGTTCGTTGTATCGTTCAGAGCTGTGCTAATATATTTATAGCATCCTCCCCAACACAGAAGGACTTGTCAGGCTGATAACAGAAGAACTGAACAAGACACAGTTAAAGGACCTTGTGCTTTGAAGAGAGATAACAAAACACTGCAGATCTATGTGCCCAGATCAAATTTCTTCAATCTGGATTATATCCACTTTAAGCCCTTTAAATAAAAGGGATTACCTCACTAAAGCAGTAACAGTGGGCACGCATAGATGCGTGTAATCTATGTCTAAACAATAAATCCTATGACCTTAGAATCCTTAGTCTGAGTGAAAAGACGGGTTTGTAGGGATCTATGGTAAGTTGCAGCAAATTTGGGTGAAGTAGCATAGGTATCATCAGGAAGTTGAGTTAAAGGTTAGGCCTGGAGCATAAGAATTGTGAATCAGGGCTGCCGGACTGTAACCCAGCCTGATGTGTATAATGGATAGCGTCATAACAAAAGTCTTAGACTTATGAAGATGGGGCCCAGAAGTCTGGAAAGACAAGCAGGAAGACCAGTGACTGTGTTTTGAGAAGAAGTGAACAGGTATTCTGTTTACCCTATCTCCCATTCTTTCAATCACAAGTGCAATAAATCTTCAAAACCTAGCAAAGTGACTGGCACTCACTATAACCAACCTGAGGACAATACTTAATTTCATTACATACAGAGTGCAAGGAGTCAGGGGTGTGCTATGTACAGAGTGCTGGGATTCAGAAGTACACTACATACAGAATGCAAGGAGTCAGGCGCACTATGTACAGAATGCACAGAGTCAGGCATGTGCTATGTGCAGAGTGCAGGGAGTCAGGAGTGTGCTACATACAGAGTTCAGGGAGTCAGGAGTACACTATGTACAGAGTGCAGGGAGTCAGAAGTGTGCTATGTACAGAGTGCAGGAAGTCAGAACTATACTATTAACAAAGTGCAGGGAGTGTGATACGTTCAGGGTGCAGGGAGTCAGGAATATGCTATGTACAGAGTACAGAGATTCAGGGGCGCACTATGTACAGAGTGCAGGGAGTTAGAGGTATGCTAAGTACAGAGTGCAGGGAGTCAGGGGTGTGCTACATACAGAGTGTAGGAAGTCAGGAGTGCACTACGTACAGAGTGCAGGAAGTCAGAAGTGCACTACATACAGAGTGCAAGGAGTCAGGGGTGTGCTATGTACAGAGTGCAGGGAGTCAGATGTGCTCTACATAAAGGATGCAAGGAGTCAGGGGTGCACTACATACAGAGTGCAGGGCGTCAGGGGTGTGCTACGTACAGAGTGCAGGGAGTCAGGGGTGCACTATGTACAGAGTGCAGGGAGTCAGGGGTGGGCTTTGTACAGAGTGCAGGGAGTCAGGGGTGTGCTACGTACAGAGTGCAGGGAGTCAGGGGTGTTCTACCTACAGAGTGCAGGGAGTCAGGCATATGCTACATACAAAGTGCAGGGAGTCAGGGGTGCACTACGTACAGAGTGCAGGGAGTCAGTGGTGTGCTACATACTGAGTGCAGGGTGTCAGGGATGCACTATTTACAGAATGCAGGTAGTCAGGCTTGCACTATGTACAGAGTGCAAGGAGTCAGGGGTGGGCTTTGTACAGAGTGCAGGGAGTCAGGGGTGTGCTACGTACTGAGTGCAGGGTGTCAGGGGTGCACTATTTACAGAGTGCAGAAATTCAGGGTTGTGCTGTGTACAGATTGCAGGGAGTCAGGGGTGGGCTTTGTACAGAGTGCAGGGAGTCAGGGGTGGGCTTTGTACAGAGTGCAGGTAGTCAGTGGTGTGTTGTGCTCAATGTGCAACATCTCATTTCCACCCCTCCTCCTGGGTTCTGACCTCTGCAACCATCACTCTGCCCCTATCCCCCCACCTCTGCACACATCTTCCACCACACCTCCACAGCCCTCAACCCCCCCACTGTCCAAAGCAAACCTCACATTTTGTGTACTCTTTTCTACCTGATGTTAGATGGCATTTACAGGAAGTGTTTACTCCTTTTGCAAAGGAGACCTGTTTTGTAACAATGGAGAGCAACTGGCACGGGTCATGTGACAAGACCTGGCGGGCCTTGTGTTTGGCACCTGTGTTTTAGGGTATAGTTCTTAGAGATGCTGTGTGTTATATTTCTTCAGGATTGGCCAGGTCTCATTCTCAGTTTCTTAAATACCTCACAATACCTTTGGAGGCACATACTTCTAAAAAAATTACTCTCAGTTGATGGTGAGTTCTGCAATTCTATTTTCAGTTGCTTTTCTATTTTGTACTTTTCTTTCTTAACACATGCATCCTAGCACTGGACATAATGCAAGCATTATATATCTAAAAATATATAATTTGATAGCCCCTGGCATTCAATGGATTACATTTACTAGGTAAAATTAGGAAGGTAACTGTTTTTTATTTTTATCTCAAAGGTGAACTTAATATTTTATCAAGCAAATTGTGAACATGGTGCTATGAAAATAACACAATTATACATAATAATAGATTAAAAATGTTTCATTTTTTGTTATTCCCCTAATTAAGATTATGCCACAAAAGAAGCTTCAGAGCAATTCATCAGTGATGGCTTTTTGAAATAGGGCATGGTATTGAGTGATATTTTATTTACAGTTCTTTCTTAATGAAAGACAAAAGACTGATTGAATAGAAAATCTATAAACATTAATTTTAAAAGCAGTCATGGCTATTCTCAAAAGAATTTCCCCACCTCAACTACTTTCTTTTTCATTAATTGACCTCAATTAATTTTCCAGAAACTAGGTTTCACTTACACTACAACAAAAAGTGACTGTTGATGTACCACTTAATGAATTCTTCTCAGTGCACAGCAATTGCAAGCTTGCTGTATTCCTGAGCATGTTTATATTCTCACTATTGTAACTGAGCAAGTGTAACATAAGCATCCTAACAGAAAATGTAAGACTTTATCAGAGAAGGGGTCAACTTTTTCTTACATTCAGGAAATTGACTTCACAGTGCCTATAATGAATTATGCAGATAAGTAGATTACTTCTGCTATCTACTGCCTGGAAACAAGCACACACAACAAGAATAGACATGGACGGAACACTTTTATAGGCATATACAGTAAGTATTACTGTACAAGTATATTTGTTTATGCTTTATAAATATGAATAAATTGACTCTATGCAGGATAACCAAATGATGTTTATCTCACCATCATTCTATAGATAAAATCAGAGGAATACACCATGTAATAGATAATTGAAAATGTAGTTAATTTACAGAAAGAAAACAGTACCACCTTATGGTAGAAGCTTGCAGTATATTTGCAACAAAAATAATAGTAATAGTAATACTATTACTACTACTAATAATAACAGTAATACTATTACCAGCTTGCATACTAAAAATAGAAAATGTTTATTATATACAGTACATATACTACAGAAGAAGATACATATAGACAGTAAAGTTTAACTCAGCAGGGTTAGTAAAACAGGATTTTCTTTGGGTTTTACGTAAAGATATTTTAATGTCATAATCTTTGCAGTTTGTGTCGCCAGCTGTTAGTACTACTGAGATGCATATTCCAAGCAGCATCTTTAATAGAAAGAAGGTTTTAGTGTATGACACTCTCCAGGCATATCTTAAAAGATTTTAAGTTCCTGTACAAGGATAATAAAAACCTTTGTGACCAGCCCAAATTTTGAAGTTTTGATATGCACTGGTTCCATTATTAATACCATTACTCATGATTTATATAGTGCAAATAGTTTACACAGTGATTTAGAAGATAAAGGGAGACAGTGCAGTTCTAATGCTTTTTGTTTTTCTTACTACTAATTCAATAGAAGAGGGTTGGTAAGGATCCTGCTCATGAGAACTTACAACCTAAAAGGGACAGACATGTAATAATAAGGTAATAACATTGGCTATTGAAATGGGGTAGACATTGTAGTGAGAAGTTTATTTTTAGGGTTGAAAAAAAAAACTATTTTCGCTCTAAAATATAATATAACATAAATGCAAGATAAGAACACTCCTAATAAGTTAAAGATTTATATTTTGTATCATGTTTTGATATTTTATGTAGAAGAGCAGGAATATTCATTGAACATATAGTACTCCTGTTTCATGGAAGGATGCTAATGCATTATTCACAAAACAGTATCGATTCACAAAGACACAATATTTAACATTCATTATGGTATCATGATAACTATTTCATAAAAAAATGTTTAACCCACAAACATTAATATTGTAAGTTGTATTGAATCTTAATATGAACATTTAACTAATGAAGTCTTACATTTCTAATGATTCTGTATTTTATTCCATGAGTCATTAAATAATCTCCCCCTGGAATTGTTCTTTTCTCTGCCCTCCCCTATAATTTCTTTATAGAAGTTGACTGAAAACACCAACCTAGTGATTGGGGGTTGGGTTCATGTTCATGGTAATCTTGGGATTGCAGTAAATCTCTGGGATTTGTGATTTGCAAACTTTAGGCTAAAAAATGTTCAGGTTTTGAAGGAGAGCCCCGTGTAAGCTCCTAACCAATTCAATGAACTTCACTCAAAAAAGGAACCTAAGCGCCAGCTATTTCACGTTGCTCCTAGTGGCCAAACCTAGTGCCAAAGGAATACTGAGTGTATGCTAATGAGTTAAGGTAAGTCTTTTATTTTGTCATGTGTGTATGTAAGGAAAAATTCAAACCAAGGAAGACTGAAACCACTACATCTAAAATGATTTGTGACCTGGCACTAATGTCAGGTGGGAGTAAGCAATTTTTCACATTTGTCTGAAATTGCATATGAAATTAACATTGTATTAAAGATAAATAGAATGTTAACAGCAGGGATTGTAAATTGTATTAATCATATTGTTTCTATTTGTTTTGGGGCTTTTGTATGAAAAGAATGCTAATAAGATTCACTATGTTCTTGTTTCCTGTAGAATAGGAAATAACTGTTTCAACTACAATGCCACATGAAAGAAATTGTGTTTGAAAGCTAATTGGTTGTATGACCAACAAGAAATATTCTTTTTTTTACATATTTCATACATAGGCCAAAACGTTTAGTTTAAAAACATAATAAGAAATATTTAAAAATAATACATGTTCTGAAATTCTAACAATCATTTACACATGGCGTTGTGCTAAGTTTAAAATGCCAATTTCTGGCCTTTGCTTAAATTTGGCTTAAAATACACAATAACTGAAATATTCACTTAAATATTAAGAGTTAAATTAATTGAAAGCAGTCAGTGGAGTAATTTTCCCAGCAATAACATCTGCAAGGTGAGCTTTTATGAAATTTCTGCCATCTGTTACAACAAACAAAGGCTAATCATATTTAAACTATTCTTAACAACAAAGTGATCCTTATAGACCAATTGAATATTTATTCAATAAATCATATTTGTCTACCAAAAATGAATGATATGTCAAACACTACAAAGGGATTACATTTGCAATGATGATATTTACTTATTTGTGTTCCCAAAACTTCATAGCACATTATTGTAAAATCTGAATAACTGTCTTAAAATACTGAATGATGTGCTTAAAGTCTAACTCTGGGAAAACAAATTATCTAAGGAAATGTCCCCTTGAAAGTGTAAAAATGAAAGTCTAAGGCTGGCCATACATTATGCAATTCCCTTGTACAATTTTCCTTTAAATAATATAAGGTCAAACCAATGTGTATGCAATCAGACAGGCCCTTGCACTACATAGCTGAAGGTTAATCTGAAGGAAATTGAAAAAGAAAATTATATAATGTATGGCCAGATGCAGTCCAAATTAAAACCACAAGCGCGGCAGCTCCCAAGATGGAAGCCTGATCTAGGATCTTCGTCCCGCTCCAGCAGACTGCCTCTCACCACAGCCGACTGCACCCTAAGAGGCTCACCCGCTCCAGACTGCAAGGTAGGGGACACATCCCAATCACCCCTATGTCACAGGGGTCCACTAAAAGAGATACTTCTCAGCAAGCGTGACGCAGGCCAAGAAGCCCAAGATGGTGGCCACATCACAGACACATCCTGCAATGGAGAAAGTCTCCCCATGCCCCGGTCAGCATCCACCCTCCTCTGCAGCCATCCAACATCTGCAGACATTTGCAAATAGCCCCCAGGCAGGTCTAGCATCCCCAGCCTTCACTGAATCCCTTATTGGTCATCCCATGAATGATCTACTGCTCTCTCCCAGTTCTCCAGGCCCAATGTACCCACAGCAGAGGGGACCCCCAACTGGCTTCTCCCTGGAACAACAAGGAGGCCTTATGGACATGTTTAATAAATTTGCTGAACTTTTAGACAAATGATATTAAAGTGGATTTTCAGAGCCTGAGCTCCCATATGGAAGCGATTGAACATAAACTTGACTCTACTATTACAAGAACCAATCAGAATACAGACCGTATTCAGGACCTTCAAACTCAATTAGAAACTGCCATGGCTAAATTAGACTATTTAGAGAAGAGAAACAGGCGATACAAATTTAGATTTCGAGGTATCCCGGAAACATTTAAAGATGCTCCCAAAGTTGTCTGATCCCTTCTTTAGACCTCATTCCTGACATCCAGCCCCCCAGACTGGAATTGGACAGGGTGCATAGGGCCCTCGGAGCTCCCAGATCGGACAAGCTTCCAAGAGACATTGTTGTCAAACCGCATTAATTTGCAGTCAAGGAAGAATCTTTAGGACAGTGCGCTCCACAACACAGATCTCCTTTCAAGGCCACGCAATCCAGATCTTTGCAAACCTCTCTCCAACAACTATTAAGAGGAGGAGATCACTTAAGCCTCTGCTGGCGATTCACTTGCAACATGAAATAAAATATTGGTGGCTTTTTTCATTTAGCCTCAGATTTCAGTACAAAACAAATCATTCACCTACACTACCTTCCAGGAAGGAAAGTGTCTCTTGCTGCAACTAGGCCTCATCTCTCAAGATCATCCATTATCCCCTCCTGGACCCGCTACGAGTGCCTCCAAACTTCAACTCCCCTCCAGTTTCTTGACTCCTGTCTGTAACACAGTTAAATCCAAGAAATCAAAAGATTGTCGCCTCACTTCATGAGCAGCATGCAAAACTTTGCCTTGAATTCCAACTTCTACCTTGAAGGTTCTCAGGTTTCCATTAAATGTTGCCAAGTTTGATGTACCAATTGGTCTTACCTGACCCCTAGTTCTCCCGAGACTCCCATGTCTTGGGATCTGTCAGACTTTTCTTGACCCGCTTTTTTGGTCTCCACACCCTTCATCATCAAGATAGACTGGAACTATCATTGACTGACCATGTTCACCCCACTCAGGGCCCTAGGGATGGCCCCTATCCTTAGAAGCAGAAGTGTTACAGAATGGGTCTGGAATGTTTTCTCACCAAAGTGCCCTAGGGATTTTAGATCCCTTATTCCTGTTCTGTTCCCCTGATCCCTTCCCCTTTCCCTTCCCATGTTAATCCCCAATCACAGGTTTTCATTCTATGCATGTCCTAAAGCTTACTGTTTTTATGCTGACCTTTCATTTGTTACTGCCTTAATATTGTTGTTACCAGTTTGGCTTTATTTTGTCACTATGTTTTTTGGAGATGGTTTAAACTTCCACATTCTGCAGTCCATCTACATAGGCGGTATATTGCTACTACCTACAGGTTACTCCCAACATTGGGGTCCCCACTTGCTTTTCCCCTATGTGGGTTAATGAGTAGTCGTTACACAGTAGAAAGTGGAAGCAGAATCCTGCTAGTTTTTACCCAACATCATATTAGCAATTAGGAGATGCAGTTTATCTTCTAAGGGCTTTAAGCCTCTATTTTTGGATCTTCTATTTTGGAGTTGATGGTTAGCCGGAGTGGTACTCATGTACCTCCACCTGTCTCAGAGTTCTGAGTTTTGTCTCACCCTGGGACAGGTTTGTCCCCTCTACAGTAGAGGGGATGTATAAAAAATTTCCTGCAGGCATGGATGGACTTTATCCCCCCTGCCTCCAGGGTTCTCTCATGCTCTCTATATCTCTTTCTTTTTGTCTTCACTCTCTTCACTTACTTTTCCTACTCTTGGCTGTTGCACTAATCTTCTCTCTATTTCAGTGACCGACCTAGCAGCTCCCGATAATACCACAGTAAGTCGAGAGACACTCCACTTCATCAGCCTATTCCCAAGAAATGGACTATATGATTTTAAAGTAGATGACCTTGTAAAGATGGCACTCCCCTTTTCTTGTTCCATGGCGGAGACTAAAGCTCACACCTCATTTATTAAAGTAGTCAATGTATGAAAAGAGAATAGTGACACTCTGCAATGCAATCCAATGCTTGAAAATATTTATTTGAAGTTTGGCAATAATACAGGGATGGTTGACATGTTTCACTCGAGATGCTTGAGCTTACTCATAGCAAAAGTAACTGTGTTAATGCCTGCAACTTAGCACACTGCCAGGGCACACTCTCATTCAGCTGACAGGCATCAACACAATTAAGACAGACATATTATACAACATATATGAATAAAAACATTCATAGAAAAGCTATCTAGAGCCAACTATGGGCTCATTAAAAATGGGGAGAAGAACACACACAATAAATCATGCTGCAAATAAAAAACATAGAAATAACTCAAGTACAGTACATCTAATCTATGGTACATCTGATGCACATAAAAGACGGGTAAATGTTAATGTCATAGGTATCTGAAAAAACTGCAAAAAAGCAACAATGCCAGTCTTGGTTCATCATCCTGACAGATATTATGTGTACATACAACCAATAAAAAATACAAAAGTTAATGCATATCCTTTGAACTTATATAGGGGGTGGTAAGGGATCATATTTCCATGCTTTTTCCTATATCCACATGAATTTTAGTCTTCATAAGGGCAACAAAAATATCTAAGGCTGCATAAAACACAAAAAGAAAATATATATGTATAAAAAACACATCATGATATAGAAGATAAAAATTTTCTCAATACAATTTTTTTCTCACAAGAAAAACAATCAACATATGCATAGAAAAAGCAGTCAATAATGTATGGATTAGATGTTTGGAAAATATCCATTAAATATACAACCCTGAATCACTATTGTCATATGACAGGTACAGGGAAGTATGCCTTCAAATACTATATATAAATTATAATGTGATTTTAAATATATTCTGGCATTTTCCTACAGAACATTGAAATCACTCTGAAAGAGAATAGAGGGCTATCCAAGTACCATATGCCTTTACATAAAATATTTTCTTTGTAAAATTATTTGAGAAGTATATTAATATCAGTAAAAGTGCGTTCAAGATATTGGGCATAGGGATACACTGCATATAACCCCCCATGGTTATTCATAGAAGTGTGTAATGTCCCATTCATAATTCAAGCCTAGGGGTATGCAGGTTTTAAAATGGAATATCCAATATACTTCTCTTTTTCAGAGAAGTCAGAATATGACTCCCCCCTTTTGGGCGTATTTACTTTTTCTAACACCCGTACCCCAACTGCTGACAGATTGTCACAGTGTTGGCCCCTGAAGTGGCGCACCATGGTGGTGGATTTGTTTTTTATTATTCAATAAAGATGTTCATACATCCTATCTCTTAATCTTCTTGTAGCGCACACTATATACTGCACGTGGCAGATCTTAAATGTGATAATGTACACCACATATTGAGTATTACAAGTGAAGAAAGAGTGAATTTTATGTTCTCTATCAGCAGAATAGGATTGAATGGTGTCACCCCCAATAATGTGGCCACAGCAGGGTCAGTCAGTGCTACCACACCAATAATTGCCCCTGCAATGTAGCCACATGGGTGACTTTGTTTTAGTGTTCCCAAATAGACTATGAGACAGGGACTGTCCCAAAGTGGGGGCCCTTCTGGAGATGTTAATCCCATATTTAAGAATGCTGGCACAAGTGCGGTCCTCACAGAGGACAGGTAGATATTTAAGAATAATACCCTTAACATCTTTAAACTCCGTGCTGAAAGGGGTACTCAAAGTACAACTCTTTTTGTTGAAGCCCTGTTTCTTATTTCTGTTTTTGTAACCAGTACCTTTATTTACTCTAAGTAGTTCACTTCTCCATCTAGAGTCTGCAATAAACTTTGCTCTATCGAGCATCCACTGCGGGTATCTCCTCTCAATGAACCGCCCATATAGTACCGTGGCTTATTTCTCATATCTGTGCTGATTGCTACAGATGCAGCGAATCCAGAATTGGCCATCTAATGTGTATTCCCCAACAGAGGCTTCCTGTAGAGATCTGCAACAATAGCGCATCTGTAGCAATCAGATGCACATCCAGGAAGTCAGTCTCCCTCTCATTGACACAACCTGTAAACTGCAGATTTACATTGTTGTTGTTCAGATAGCCCAGAAAAGCATCTAAAGATCCAATGCTGTTATCTACAATAAATATCAGATTGTCTATTTATATATTATTTATATAAAACGATAGAACAATCTAATACATTGTCTAAACGAGTTAATAGGACCATAAATGGACTCAAGTTCTCACCAGGACATAAAGAGACTGTCTAGCGATGGGGAAAATTCAGCCCCATCGCTGCCGCCCATGTCTGTAAAAAGAACTCTCCATTAAATGAGAAATAGTTGTGAGTGAGTAGATAATGCAACAGATCCAGCACATACAAGTGACATTCCAAAGAAAAGTTTGAAAAGTGTCTTTAAAAAAAGTCCAGCGCTTGTATCGCTAGGTTATGTGGTATGGATGAGTATAGACTACTCACATCACATGTCATCCACATGAAATGGGATTCCCACTTGAAATAATCCATATTGTTGAGAAAATTATTACTGTCCCTTAAATAACTAGGTGTACGTTGTACTAAAGGTTGTAGGACACCATCAAGCCATTCACCTAATTTTTTGTTTAACCACTTGACAACTGGGCACTTAAACCCCCTTAACAACCAGACCAATTTTCAGCTTTCAGCGCTCTCACACTTTGAATGACAATTACTCAGTCATGCAAGGGTCAACAGTTCACCAATTTGTTTTTTAATCCACTTACCGAACTACCACAGGATGTTGGAAATCATGTTGCATGTGGATCAATAAATTCCCTGTCATTATTAAAAGAGTTGTTATACCTAATAAAGTTCACCCTTAGGGTAAAGTACACCTACTGTACACTACACTCATCAGATATGAGTAGGTATGGTGTATTGGATCGCTATGTTCGCGACCTGAAAAAAATTTCTGTGAAAAGTTTGAAAAGAAACCTTACAGTGAACATACACGACCTAGACAACGTAATAGATGAGTGAGTGTTGATAAAGAGTAAATTACCTC
>BLSH010419836.1:95053-106409 GCA_018402905.1 Glandirana rugosa
GGGGGGTGGTGGGTGGGTGGTAAATGCATGGTGGGGGGGAGTTTTCTGTCACTAGGCAGCGCTGTGGGCATTGCACATCGCCCACAGCGCTGCAGCATGTCCTCTCTCCCCCCTCTCTCCTCTCACACTGCACCGATCGGTGCGGAGAGGAGAGAGAAGCCGGCGCTTCCGCCGGCTTGTTTACATGTGATCACGCCGTCATTTGACGGCGCGATCACGTGGTGAAAGGCCGCGCACAGCGGCCATTCACCCCGATCCGTGATCAGTCGGGTCCCCCGGACCCGACGGTCACGGATGTTCCCGTGTGCGCGCCCCAGGGGGCGCGCGGGAACCGCGATTCTGGGAGGACGTCAATAGACGTCCTCCCAGAATTAAGCAACCGCCCTGTAGACGTCATTTGTCTATGGGGCGGTTGTTAACTGGTTAAAGAGCCGATACCCACAATAATTGGTCTGCCTTTTAAGGGATCTAGAACTTTATACATTTTTGGGAGTTGATGGAAGATAGAAATAATGGGATATTGGGGCATTAGTGTGTCCCGCATCTTCTTATCAAATATATCTAATGCGATCCCTTCATCTATCAAAGATGTAAGAATGACTTTATATTTCTAAGTACATGTGTCAGCCAGTTGTCTTTCTGACTCTAACCTATAAATGTCCCGTTCCATCACTACCACCAGCCCACCTTTATCCTAATTACGTATGATAATGGATGAATCCTCCTCCAAACCTTTAAGAGCAGTTCTCTTTTTGGATGTTATATTATCCAATTTAGTGTGCGTGTTCCCAGGGACGTTAACAGCAAGATCAATTAAATCTCTTTCTATTAGCTTCTGAAACCTATCCATCTCGGGACATCGTGCACCTGTGGGATAAAACTCAGATCTCCTAGTAATGGACTGAGAATAATCAGTAGAAATGTCAACAACCTGAACTGAACACAAATTAGTCTCCCACGATAGATCTTCAAAATAATTTATAGCACAGTTGTCTCTAAACGTATGTGTGGCAGCCAGTGTATCTATAGCATTTTCATCACAAATATTATGATAGGATGCTTCATGCTCATGATCTGTTGCAAAGTAGTGTTTCTTAACTGACAAGTTCTTGACAAATTTGTTTATATCAAGAATGGTCTCAAATATATTGAAATGCCTAGAAAGACAAACGTTCAGTCCTTTCGAAAGTAGGGGTATTTCTTCAGGTGTCAGATTTATCTTATATAGATTTAGCACATTTAAAGAACCTCTTAGATCCTGCGTGTCTGGGTCTGTGTGGGGTTATGATTGCCACCTCCTGTGTTTTCTCCAATTCCGCCCTCCTCTTGTCCTTTTGTAGCCCAATATTTCCCTTTCTTGTGTGATTTCCATTTCTGCACCCAGTTTTTTGGAACAATAGGTGTGCTGGCACCACAAAGTCGTCTGAAAATTGGTGTCTGTGTGGTTGCTTGGTCAGAGTCGGATGTAATCACTGTATCTTCAACATATCAGGCTCTGAGAAACTGACATGTTTGCTAGAGGAAGGACCCCCGACGTCGTCCATGTTTCCATACATAAGACCGAGTTGGTATTGTAATCAAGCTTATTTCTAAGCATCTTCTCCTTTTTATTTTCAATGATATCGCTTTCTAGACAATTTAATCTGTTGTTTAATTGTCTGTTCAAATCCTCAAAGTCAGCCAGACTTTGCAGAGTCTCCTCTTGTAAAGCACTTATATTTTTTTGTAGATCCTCCATCTCTTTAGTTTTGGATGAGATGACAATATCCAGTAAAAGAAACAGAACATGTAGATATTCTATCTGTCCATTTTTTTTTTAGCTCCTCGTCATATAATTCATAGATGGGAAACTTTTTTATACGTAGTCCCTGGGAATCCGATCCCATTTAATGTATTCAGACAGCGTGCATGACTCCAAATAGGCTCAAATTTCTTTGCTCATTACTTTTTCAAGCTTCCTAAATAGTAGTCTTATTGGGTCGACATTCCTCTCCGCACCATTGTTAAGGGTGCTCTAGGCATCCGCTTGATAGGGATTGTCCGCTGGTTGTCTGAAGGTCCGGCTGAACCCCTGTAATGTCTGGCTATCAGACATATCAAGCAAAGAAGTCAACAGTCAAAAATGATCTGAGCAAAAGCTGAAACAGACATACCGGTACACACTGCTCAGGCTGGATGGTGTGGTGGATGGCTTGGAGGTGCTCACCTCGGTTTGCCCCTGCAGATACAATGTAGGAAAAGAGAATAGCAATCCAATGCTTGATAATATTTTTTTGAAGTTTGCCAGTAATACAGGGAGGGTTGACATAAGGGATGAGCTCCCAGTTTGAGTCCAACATGAGTTTGACTCGAATATTATGGGGCATTCGCGGCAACATCACGCGCCCCATAATGCATTCAAATGGTGGCAGAATGCCACCCACTGATTGGCCAAAGCATGAACATGACCTGCATGCTTTGACCAATCAGCGTGCGGCCTGTTGTGAGAGCTTTGATTGGCTACAGACAGGGTGCCAATAGCCAATCACTTTAGCCAATCACTGCACAGCAGCCTCAATCCATGCCCCACACTATATAAAGCCACTTGTACAGCTGTTCTATGTAGTGTGTTGGCGGCGGATAGTGAGCTTAGGTTCCTGATTACAGGCAGTTTAGCTAGATAGCGTTTTTACTGTGTAAAAGACAGAAAAAAAAAGATAGATAGATATAAAGATAGATAGATAAAAAGATAGATAGATCAAAAGAAAAAAAAGATAGATAAATAGATAGATAGATAGATAGGGCTATCTGTATACAGTCAGGCAGTGCAAGAATGTATATATACCCTCTCAGTGTATATATATATATATATATATATATATACACAATGCCTTTAGTGTAGTAGACTATATACAGCTAATTCAGAGTATATAGGGGGCGTGGCTTGCACGCAGCACAGATGGCAGCTTAGAGACACAGCTCCTCTAGCCCAGCTGCCTTTTCCATCTAATGCTGACCGTCTAAACTCAATATGGGCAAACCAAATCAGCTACAGAACGGCCACACACCTAGATGATCATCATCGGTGCCCAGATCTAAGAAGATCCTGGACCTGTTTAAAACACAGCAAGCAGTCTCACAGGCGGCGGAAGAATCCAAGATGGTTCCGGAAGAACATGAGGATACATGTCCGACTTTGTGGCTGACACAAAAAGCACATTTTCCTCGGCCATCACAGAGCTAAAAGCGGACATTCTTGCACTGAACAAGAGAGTGATACAGACAGACAGGGCGAATCGTAAAAGGGATCAGGACATCTCTCACCTCATATCGGTTACCACCATCCACTCTGCACAGCTCATAGCGGTTAACCGTCACCTGGAGGATTTGGATCGGGCAGGAGACATAACATCAGGGTAAGAGGCCTACCTGAATCGATCGCCCCGGTCCAAATCCCGCTGACCCTCTCAGAAGTCTTTAACACGCTACTGGTTAGACCCATTGATACAACGATCGGCTTTGAGTGGGCACATAGGGCCTTAAGGCCACAACCAAATGACTCTGCCCCCCGCAGGACATTATATGTTGTATGCCCGATTACAAACTGAAAGAGGAGGTCATGGCGCAGGCCCGTCGGTCTGGTGCCATCAAATACCAGGAACATACAGTTACGCTCTTCTAAGACCTCTCTCCCATCACTCTGGGCAATCGCAGAGCATTATGTCCACTGCTTGAATCTTTGAAAGAACATGACCTCCCGTACCGTTGGAAGTTTCCCTTCACCTTGTCAGTCACAATGGATGGGAACCAACACCTGCTACGGACACCAGAGGATCTACCTGGGTTCTGGGAGGCACTTCACATACCGCACATGGACCTCCTGGAGTGGTACAGAGAATTTTGGCAACCCGTGAGCGCCCCCACCCCACCATCATCACCACACCCGTCGCCCTCCAAGTCAGCTTCTAAAAAGGGGAAATACCGGGGCCAAGAGGGATCGGATCGCCCACATTCCAGCCAAGCTAAGAGGAGTACCAGGGCTAAGGAATATAATTGACTGTATGTGGGTACAGGCACACAACACTATTCATGAATTCCATGTCCTTGTAACTCCTTTGTTGGATTAAGGCATATGTGCCATTTCTCATAATGAGCCCAGACAGACTGCACACAAACGTTGCTCTTTGTTGATTTCAGCCCAGTGTATCCCTGGTGGTTGCTTTTTGCTTCAGCCACTCAAACCGCACGTCCGGACGCCCAGGGTTGCACCAGCTGGGGCCACTAGTCAGGCTGCATGTGTTCTGCTATCAGGAGAAAAGGTTGCCGGTGGTAAGGTATGGTACAGTTTACGTTAGTTGTTTGTAGCCGAACCTTATCATGCCACTAGGAGGACCCCTTAGCAATACACTAGTGGGATGATCTGCAGAGGATTTAACTTAGAATAGACAATACCTCTAGATCATTTGCCATGCCTCCCATAATGTCTGAACTGCACATGAACGTTGCTCTCTGTCACCAACTAACTAATTTCCTAACGGAATCAGAGATGGGACATGGGCTGTATAGCCTCATAAGCACATGCATTTTTCTGCTTACTTATATGCCTGTAAAGATTGGCGGGACATGGGATCATGGACCTTATGCTTAACTAGCTAACTCTAGCTAACTAAGGCACTCACCAAGTGGGCATATGTTGTTAAATTCTACTGCATTGGTTATGTTGCATGGCCGAGCTACTTTAGTGACCGGTAAAAGTTAAGTCAGCATTACCTGTTTAGCCTTTACAATTTGATATAGTTTGGGCTGTGGGGCTGAGCCCATGTCACCCCAGTGGAGTAGAAGTTTAGTAACTGGTTGCCACACGAGCTCAGCCTCCCACATACCCTCAACATGTGTCTTCTGCGGGACGCCACAAGTTACTGGTGTACCCTCATTTGACACAAATCTATAGGCCCCTCTGTAATTCTCAGAAGTAGGAACTTTTCGGTGTGTATATTTACCCCCCTACTGTTGTAGAGGGAATCTTTGTCTTAATGCTCTTTTTCCATCCTCTTTCTGTCTGTTCCTCGCCTCCCTCCACCCCTTCTCCCTCCTTTTTTTTTTCCTCTTCTTTTCTATCTTCCCCCTCCTCTTGATTTGCTATGCCTTCTCTTTCCTTTTTCTTTTAAGTTTAGGTTATTAATCGGATCAGTATGGCCTATGCTTCCTTAGGTCATGCACCTACTTTGATATCTCACAATCTCAGGAGACTTAACATCCCAGAGAAAAGGGTTTCACAGTTACAGGAACTGACGAAAGCAAAACCGTTGTTTGTTTTTTGCAAGAAACACATTTTCATGCCCTCTCGATACCAAAATTGTACAACAAACTTTTCCTGGGGGTGAATCATGCGCCAAATCCCACTCACAAATCTAAAGGAGTCTCCATCCTAATCCATAAGCACGCTAACTTTGAGTTGCAACAACAATATGCAGACCCCCAAGGCAGGTTCCTCTTTTTAAAGGGCACCTGGCACAATAAATCTCTCACCCTGGCTAATGCGTACTTTCCAAATTCGGGCCATCTTCCCTTTTGCAAACATCTAATCGAAGAACTTAAAGGCTTTGCCTCTGGATGCATACTGCTCGGAGGGGATTTTAATGTCCCCCTCCACCCACTCCAAGACACATCCAATGGAAAATCCAGCATAGCGTATCCCATACTGAAAAAGATCAAAACTTGTCTGAATTCACTCTCCCTAGTGGATACATGGCGCCTGGTGCACCCCAATGGAAAAAGATTATTCCTTTTTTTCTGCTTTGCATAGAAAACACTCACGCATGTGTTTATGCCAGGTACTCTCTGACCACTGCCCAATGTCACTGACCATAAATTGGAAGGAGGCATCTCCTAAGCTGTGCAGTTGGTGACTAAACCAGACCTTACTGAATGATCCCAATACCCTAAAGCAGGGGCGTCAAACTCCATTTCATTGAGGACCGTATTAGCAGTATAGTTGCCCTAAAAGGGCCGGTTGTATCTGGGGTGCGATACGTAAAAAGAGTACGTTATGTGCAGAATGCAGAACCGAGGTCTGTGCTATGTACAGAGTGCAGAGTTTAGGAGTGCGTCGCATACAAAGTTCAGGGGTGTGCTATGCACAGTGTGAAACACCAACCCCCTCCCCGAAACTTCTTTGCATCTCTCTCCTCCCTTGCCTGGCTCCAGTACCTCCCTCTTTTGGAGGCTTTGCCTCACCTTGCAGGGAGTGCAAGCGAAGGGTGAAATTTGGAGGCGGCAGAATAAAGTTCTGCCACATTCCAGCTGCAAAACTGGATGCGAGGGCCACATGACAAGGCCTGGAGGGCCGCATTCGGCCCGCGGGCCTTGTGTTTGACATATGTGCCCTAAAGCATCTCACAATGACTATGGACTCTTATTTTCAGACCAACGACACAGAAAACATATCCCCACAAATGTGTAGTCCGTGGCGAACTGATTCACTGTGGGGCGTTAAAGAACTTTAAAACAAAACGCACACTATATTTTAAACGGGGGTTCCTTTATGAGAACAGGGATAAATGTGGTAAATTCCTCACCAAGGCTCTTAAAACCCTACAGCAATCTTGCACTATTGCGTCCATCAGATGGCACGCAGTTACAGATTTCGGAACAAAATGCGGCAAAATTTCACTCGTATTACACCAATCTGTATAACATCCCCCCAACGCACAAACCGGCCAATTTTGTTGGAAGTAGGGGGCAAAATATACAACAATATCTTAGCGAGAGCGGACTGCCCACTCTCACTAACGTGGAATCGGAACAGCTGGAGGAACCATTTACCGAAGAGGAGCTATTATCAGTGACTAAAACACTGAAACCGGGCAAAAGCCTGGATCCGGATGGGTATACTTCGCTCTACTACAAAACATTTGCAGAACACCTTAAAACCCCCCTGTTGCATGCTTTAAATTACCTCAAATTGCCCCAATCGATGCCGGATTCCTTTACATTGGCATATATAACTTTGATTCCAAAAACAAAAAAAGATCCTTCTGACTGCACTAACTACAGGCCAATCTCACTGTTTAACCTGGATCTGAAAATCATGGCAAAAATGCTAGCCTCTAGACTGATACCATTGCTACCTATGTTGGTTGGATTGGATCAAGTGGGCTTCATGCCTGGACGTGAGGTACGGGATAATGAGGTTAAAGCCCTTAATTTGATTCATCTTGCAGAGTCCGGGAAGATCGAGGGCATTCTGCTGTCTACGGACGAGAAGGCCTTCAATTGTGTAGCTTGGGATAACCTGTTTGCGACGTGTCGCTATATTGGGTTAGGACCACACATGACATCCTGGATCTCGTCCTTATACCACAACCCCAGGGCACAACTCAAGGTGAATGGGACGCTTTCAGAGCCGGTGCAGATCAGAAATGGGACCAGACCAATGAACCCAAACATCCAGGTGTCCGCTCAACTCTAAATGGGATCAATTCAGTCTGATGAAGGAGTTCTATGCGTTGGTGTCTGATCAACGTTTACATATCTACACCATTAAGCAATTGTGCACATATCCATTTGTGCCATTTTTGGATGTAGTAACAACTCTCTTTGTTTTTATATGTACTTTTTATGACCTTTTACAATTTGTCTATATGAATTTTTGTAATTAATAAACTCTGGTATATTTTGTACACAGTTATGTGTTTGCACTACTCGAGAGCCCTCAAAAGTCCCACCCTATCCTTGAATCTGGATGATACCTTTGAGCCCAGTTAGCTGCCTATAATTTGTGCAGCAAAATATTCTGGTAAGTGCATTCGATTAGTGGTGGGACACATTTAAGTACTTTGTTGGAGTGGCCCAGAGAGACTTATAGATCACTAAGGACTATAACTAGTCAAGATTGCCAGTTATATATGAACTCTTTTTGTTATTTATTGATATGACTATATGATAACATTTTTGGTGTTTTATATATTTTTAAATTATCTAAGCCCTGCACTGTTTTTTTTCTATATTGCTGTATAATGGCTTCATTCTTCACATGATTGGGCTATTAATATTCCTAACTATGCTCTCTTTCAGAGAGACATCGTAAAACGGAAAGGTGGTGGTGTCTGTCTATGTGAGAAATGTTCTCAAAGAGAGTATGAAAGGGGACCTAGTTTGGGGGTGTCAAACTCAATTTCATTGCAGGCCACATGAGTATTATGGTTGTCTTCAAAGGGCCAATTGTATCTGTAAGACTATATACATTTATAAGGGCTTTTTTTCTCAGAGAATACGTTCAGGAACTCATCTACGCCCCAAACCAAACATCTTCAAATGGTGGGTGTGGGCAAACAGTGGGAGAATTGCAAAGGGGCAATAAACATCAGGAGTGCACTATGTACAGAATGTAGAGTTCAGGGATGTGCTGCATACATAGTATAGGGTTCAGGGGTGCCTATGTACAAAATACAGAGTTTAGGGGTGTGCTGTGTACAGAGTACAGTGCTGATGAGTGAGCTACATACCGAGTGTAGGGTTTAGGTGTGTGCTGTGTATAGTGTGCAGGGTTCAGCTCTATTTCACAGGCTGTCCACATCTCACCTTCACCCCTCCTCCTAGGGGTGAGGGCCACATAAAATTGTCTGGTGGGCCAGATTTGGCCCACAGGCCTTGTGTTTGACATATGTAGTTGATAGAGAGTGTGATGAGGCTAAAGCATTATGGGTGGAACTACATAAGGGTGTGTGTATTACAAAGTTAAGCATTGGAGATTGTTATAGGCCACCCAGTGTTAATGAGGAAGTAGAGACTCAGCTCCCTGTGCAGATAGAAAGAGCTGCAAGGGCTGGCATAGTGATGATAATGGGGGATTTAATCTACCCGGAAATTGACAATGCTTAAAACAGTTAAAGCACAAAAATGTTTAACCTATTACAATTCAATGTTATGGTATAGTTCATAGAGGCCCTGGCTAAGATTGATGCTCTACTGGACCTGGTAATTTCTAAGTATGCTGAGCTTATTACTAGTATTCATATAAAAGAACATCTGGGTAGCAGTGACCATAACATGATTTCATTTAATGTTAGCTGTAAACAACAAGCACATATTGGAAAGATAAAAACAATTAACTTTTAGGGAGCATATTTTCCAAAGCTGAGGGCTGCTCTCCAAGACTTAAATTGGGAGGGAATATTTACATCAATGAACATAGAAGAGAAATGGGAATTCTTCAAAATGACTGTATGTGAAAACACAGCAAAAAGTATTCCTATGAGCAATACGTTTAAAAGGCTAAAAATAAAACCTGTGTGGCTCACAACCAGTTACAAAAACTATAAATAAGAGCTTTTAAAAAAAAATAAAAACGAAGGAGCACTACCATTTAAATGATACAAATAATATAAAAGAATATGTAAAAAGGAAATCAAGGCTGCAAAAATTCAAAGTAGGACAAACCCAAAAAATAAATTAAATATACAGTATTAATAGTAAAAAGGTCAGGTCTGATCATGTAGGCCCTTAAAAAGTAATTTGGAGTGGGTGACTGGGGACAAAGAAGGCATACTTATTAAATACCTTCTTTAGATCTGTGTATACAATTGAGCATGGGGATGTCCATAATGGGGACGATATTGACAAAGCCCCAAATGAACCACTATGTTCAAAATTGATATGGTCCAGAATTGTTTAGACAGCATAAAGGTGAATAAAGCACCTTGACCAGACGGCATCCACCAAAATGGTTCCCAAAGCCATTGTTGCTAATTTTTAGGGACTCATTAATGACTGGCACAGTACCACTGGATTGGCGTAAGGCCAAGGTGGTGCCTATATTTAAAAAGGGATCAACATCTTTACCAACTAAAGACCTGTTATCTTGTTGGGAAAATACTAGAGAGTTTAATAAAAGACTGCATAAATACATTTCTGCTAGAAAAAAATACATTATAGGCAATAGCCAGCATTCTTTTTATGAGGAGGTAAGTAAAACCTTAGACAAATTAGTGGTCGTGGATATAGTATACCTGGATTTTGCAACAGTGTTTGACACAATTCCACACAAGGCTAATTTGTAAAGTAATGTCTACAGGCTTAGAAAAATCAGTTTGTAAATGGATAGAAAACTGGCTAAAAGATCATGTTCAGAGAGTAGTGGTTAATAATTCACACTTTGAATGGTCTAAGGTTATTAATGTTGTACCCCAAGGTTCAATGCCAAACAGCTTGTAAACGTGCCTAAACGTGGTAAAGTTTCGTAAACAGGCGTTTCCATTTAATTTTTTTTTTCAAAAATGTTCCTAAACGCGAATGTGGCAAAACGCAGCTAAACACGGCTAAACACGGCATGCAAAATGTGGCAAGCTGTCAAGATAAAATGTTCAGGGGGTGTTGAAACAGCGTCCCATGTAAATGAAGTCTACAAATTATTCCTATCACCAATGGGTTAAAGCAAAGCTTGCAGACCTGGAGAACAGATCCTAGCATAATAATATTAAAATAAGGGGAATCGCTGAATCTGTCAACGCGGGAGAACTAAAGGCCTATACAGAGGCGTTATTCTCCTCCATTTTGCGAAATCTCACTGAGACTGAGACTATCATTGACCGTATACACCATCTGCCAAAACCGTCCTTCATCCCTGCTCACATACCCTGAGATGTACTTCTTTTTTCAGGTGAAGGAGCACATTTTGGAGACAGCTCACAAAATGAAAAATCTCCCTGAACCATATGACAACCTACAACTGTTCATTGATCTATCACAACATACCATACAAAATCTCAACACGGTCACTAAAATGCTGAGAAATAATGAGATTCCATATCAATGGAAATTCCCTACCAAGCTTCTGGTTCACTGGAAAGGCGGCACCTATACCATCACATCCCTAGAAAAGGGTCTACGGCTACTTAAAACCTAAAGAGTAGTGTTGAGCGAACCCGGACTGTAACGTTCGGGTCCGTACCGAACTTTAGGGTGTCCGTGGCACGGACCCGGACCCGGACATTTCAAAAATCGTTCGGGTTCAACTAACCGACGGGACGTCGAAGAGTTGTGCACCTCATTTTATCGTCTTGGGGCCTGGCTTGGGCTTGCTAAAAACTTTACAGGCCCAGGCCCAGGCACGGTGCCTGTGGGATTTCAAGCCATGCCTGGGCTTGCAATGTCAGGCCCAAGCGAGTTGTGATGAGAAATCCAAAATTCATCGGCATCTGGGAAAAGATCCCTACACTACCATATCCACGGCGGAAAGGTCACTTGGTCTTCGAACCATCCCTTAAAGGTAACTATACCTTAGAGTAA
Source organism: Glandirana rugosa (assembly GCA_018402905.1). Lineage (NCBI taxonomy): Eukaryota > Metazoa > Chordata > Amphibia > Anura > Ranidae > Glandirana > Glandirana rugosa. The sequence continues at coordinate 106,322 of BLSH010419836.1, forward strand.
TAAAGAGTCGTAAAATCACTGGCACAACTCTAAAACATACCATACAACACTATCTAGTTACTTGTCAACATCCAACAGTATACCAAGT
>BLSH010419836.1:110645-121236 GCA_018402905.1 Glandirana rugosa
CCCCATTTATTTGTAGGGCACTTGCCCTAGTTTGAAGATGATTTTAGAACAGTTATATGGCTTCTACCGTTAATTAATACTTTTCAGACACAGTTTGAAGATGATCCACATTCACCTCCATTTTTGCTTTTTTTATGTTTTTATTTTTTTAAAAATATTTACAGTTATTTCCCTGTCCCCATTTTTTTGTAGGGCACTTGCCCTACCCTTACCCCCATTTTACTTCCTTTTGCAGCCCTCTGGGGCTTTCCAGGACTTTCCTACAGCCATTTTTGTGCCTAAAAGTTCGGGTCCCCATTGATTTCAATGGGGTTCGTTGTCCATGCGATCGTTCGGGTTCCGTCCGGACCCGGACCCGGACTTTGTCCCGAAGTTCGGACGGACCAGCAGAACCCGAACTTCCAGGTGTTCGCTCAACTCTACTAAAGAGCAATAATTATAGGAGAGGACCGTAGAGATCGCAGGGGAACCACAACTTCCAGGATGACACCTGAATACTCAGCTGAGTATCACTACAACATATACATGCCAACTTATTCAATCCATTTCCTCCACTCTATGAAAGTAATACTTCTTGTTTTGTTACCCCTAACCTAAGAGCAGTACACAACTGCACACTGGTCAGTTAGACCCCTTTTTTTCCATTGGTTTGACTGATTTGTTTGTTGACTTTGTTTGCTTTTTCTTTTTATTTCTTTTGTGATATTTCCAGCACACCTGAGGGTAATTATTGTGAGCGGCCATACAATTTTTGTTCAGTAGATGTCGCCATTGATCTTCTGAAGTCCTAAACTAGCCTACTTGAACACTGCATACTCAATAATACTTCTTGCTGTAAGTAAAGTTTAAACCTACCTTCCACAGCCACCTAATGTCCATCACAAGCAACATGGGTATCAATTTCCTATCCATAAATTCCAGGGGTCTGAATCACCCTGCTAAAAGGGCGCCTTTATGGAAAGATGCTAAAATACATAAAAGTGACATTTTATGTGTACAGGAAACTCACTTCCACGTGCATCACCCTCCTTTATGCACACATAAGGACTTCCCTGACATTTTCAAATCCAGCATTCCAGCTAAGAAGAGGGAGTGATGATAGCATTAAAAAATCACCTCATGAACTCTCTCCTGAAAAAAAATTTAAAAATACAGAAAGGATCATTACTGATATGTGGGGACTTTAATGAGTTTTTTTACACAACACATTTTCGGTGGATAACCCATGAACATTATGGAATGTCTATAAGGCATTCATTAGAGGTGTCTTCATACAGCTGGGGGCACAGGATAGGAGGAGACAGCAGCAGTTCAAAACAATTATCTCAGAAATTTCTGCTTTAGAAATACTAAACAAACAAAATACATCACTGCAAACTAGTACTAAATTGTCCTAGCTGAGACACAGTCTTAGAGAACTTCTCCTTCACACATTTGAGCGGTCCTCTCGGAGATTAAAAATGCTCTACTATTCATCTGGCAATGCTGGGAAGCTCCTGGCAAGAAAACTCCAAGGGCACTGCTCAAAATCCAAGATACTTTTTATACATCACCCCATATCTCAAGAGCAAATTTATGACCCACAAGGCATAACCAATGCCTTTAGTGCTTACTACAGCACATTATACAATTTAAAAGAGGATAGCTCCACACCCCAACCCACCTCAAGACAGTGAAGACTTCCTCAAAAACACACATCTTCTGACTTTATCAGAGGAACATCTTGCTTCACTCAACGTCCCATTTAATGTCCTAGAAATGTTTTGAGTTATCAATTCCATGCCTAACAACAAATCCCCTGGGCCAGATGGACTCACAAGGAAATATTACAAAGCTTTCAAAAATCAACTAGGCTCACATTTGTGTGAATTATTCAGAATGGTTGTGGTCTTGTCCTCCTTTCCTTTGGAAATGTTGGAAGCTCTGATTGTTACTTTACCGAAACCCGGAAAACCCCCAGATAAACCCCAAAACTTCCGCCCTATATCTCTGCAAAATAATAATGTTAAAATATACACAAAACTTATTGCCCTTCTTTGACTGACCTTATCCCATCTTTAATCAACACAGTCAATCCAGTTTCACCAAAGGGAGACAATCATCTGAACCACAAGGAGACTGGTATATACCATTCACCTGGCGGACCAGACCAGAACGCCTTTTGTGCTCCTTGCTTTGGATGCAGAGAAGGCTTTGGGCAGACTCATTGGTGCTACCTTAGTAAGATTTGGCTTTCCAGGACACATCCTCTCTGCAATCTCAACTTTATACACATCCCCGTCAGCAAGGGTATATACTTTCGGCATGCTTTCACAACCTTTCCATATCACTAATGGAACCAGGCAAGGGTGTCCACTTTCGCACTTAATATTCAGCTTGTTTATGCAGCCCCTGGCTTCCCACATCAGACAACACCCCAAGATACACAGTGTCGCACTGGGTCAACAAAAGCATGCAAATAAGTCTGTTTGCAGACGACATTATTCTCATGTTGACTAAGGTCGAAGAATCACTAGCAGCAGTGTACCAGTCTCTTCAGCTGTTTAATAGAATCTCCTATTACAAAATGTAATGAGTCAAAATCACACATCCTACATCTGGGGTTAGACAAGCAAACCAAAAAACTACAAGACATTTACCCACTCTCTTGGAAAGATGAGGGCATTCCGTATCTAGGCACAATACTTACTAACTGTCAGGGCTGGGCTCAGCCCTCTCTTCTCAGAGCAAGCTTCTCAGCTGAGGGTTAATTGCCAGTCTCAGCTTTCACTCTGTATCACATGGTGTCCATATCCTGCTCATTAGCCAGCTCTCCTATCTATATAAACTGCCTGGATCAGATCTCAGGCACCTTTGCCTGGTCAACATCTCTGGCGAAATCTCTGCTGTGTGTTTGAAAGACTTTACCTGTTTGACATTCCCTTCTGTTTCCTGGATTCAAGACCCTGCTCGGCTGACTCTCCTCCTGGTTCCTGACCCTGCATTCCATTTGTTTGACCTCGCTTATCTCTGGACTCCTGTTTTACTGGCTTGCTCTGACTATCCATTCTGGTTACCGATCCCTGGCTATGTTTTGACCACTTTTACTCTGTTTATAACATTTTACCTTTTTATTAAAAAGTGTGATTTTACTTCACATCTGTCTTTGTCTGATTCATGGTTCCTGTCACTAACTCACCTATTTTCAGCTATTTATCTTGGATAGGAAAACTTAAAGAACAACTCTCACGCCTAGCACAGCATGAACTGTCCTGGTCGGGTCGCCTAGTGGCATTTAAAATGCAGATACTATCCCGAATCCTTTACATCTTTAGAACAGTACCTATTTCAGACCCAAAATCATATTTCAGCACACTCGTTGGGAAGGAAGGCCCGCTGTGCTTTCAGTAAATTAACCAAAACTAGAGCAGCAGGAGGGTTGAGCCATACAGATATCTATGACTATAATTTAGCTATACACTTAGCCCAAAGTAAACAATGGTTTAGCCACTCACACAAATCATTATGACATGATCTAGAGAAAGCGATGTTACCCCATGGGGATTTGGTAGCCCTTCTACATGTACACCAACATCTGCAAAAACGACCCAGTGCAATCCCTCACACAGTCCAAGTTACCTTAAGAACATGAAAAATATTTACTACATTACCTAGAGAATCAGAATCTATGACAGATCTTCCTATTCCTTTGACAGTTCTGCCTATTCTCATCCCTGATTTGTCAATTTCCTATTGGTTACAGAAAGGGATCAACAACGTTTCAGATCTAATTCAGAATGGCACATTAAAAACCTTCTCCACACTGTGTGCAGAATTTGCCCTTCCGCAAACTGAACAACTCACTTATCTTTGCATAGCGTCTATACTACACAAATACTGCAACCTCAAATGTACATTACCTACCAAGATATTTCCATTTCTCAGACCCAGCACTAGCTGAAAGGGAGGCATTTTGTTATTTCATGCTACCCTCAACAACAAAACAACATTTTATAAAACCTCTGCTGGCCTGGGAACTCAAGCTAACCTTTACAATAGAACAATGGCAGAAAGCTCTGGCCAGGAATTATGCAGCAACATATGGGCTATGGGAATTATCAATTAAACGTATGCTACGTTGATACCTGACACCTTTCTGTATATCCAAATTCATCCTGAACACCTCTCCACAATGTTGGAGACAATGTGGACAAATTGGTAACTTATACCACACCTTCTGGTCCTGTAGTAAACTTTCTAAGCTTTGGCTAAAAGTATTCAACCTGATCTCTAATGTTATAGATTTCACTGTAAGGCCTCATTTACACTGCTGCTGGTAAACTGACGTTTTGAGGCATTTGGGCATTTTTTTCAGCTGCCCCTGAACTTTCCTCTATGTTATCCTTTCAGTACATTTACAGTTTAAGGGATTTTGTTTAAACACAAAAAAATGGGTTCAGGCGCCAGTTCAGAGGCATTTGAAATGCCAAACAGCTTGTAAACAACGCTAAACGCACATAAACACAGTAACTTACATCTAGAAACATTTTGTTTACAGACATTTCCATTCTAAAAAAAAAAAAACGCTCCTAGATGCAAACGCGGCTAAACATGGCATGCAAAGTGGCTGTTTCACATGCTGGCTTCTAGCTGTCCAAAAAAATCATTCTGGCGAGGTTGATATAGCATCCCTTGTAAATGGAACCTAAACTCTTAACCTAGCCTGGCAATACTGAATATTGGAACTGAGGACATTCCTAGAAATCTGAGAACAGTTGTAATTCACATCTTATTAGCCACTAGACTTTCCATTGCAAAACTATGGAAATCACAATCAGTACCCTCCATTATTAGTTAGTTTCACCAGTTCACAAGGCAGATTCAAATTCATTAACAATTTCTGGACTCCTTGGTCGACTTGGTATTCTCAAAACAATGAAGTGCTATAAGGTCACTCTAGTATCCCTTCTGATAAAGCAATTTAGGCAATGCATTTCTATGAGCCATTATTACACATAGAACAACATTTAACCTCTTTCATTTGTGGTGTGAACATATAGTTGTTACTGCTATATACTTTTTACTGTTCATGTTTTGGTACAAACGTATATGGAGATGTGTCGGGGTCAGGATGCACCCCCCTCCCCTGACACAGTTAGTTCCCATTGGGGTGTATGAGGTGGAGGAACGATGCTCCTCACACCAGGACAGTTCCGCTATGACACTTAAGGTATTGTTGTACTTCATGACTGCCTACATTAACCTGGCTGTTGTTCTTTTGCTATTTGAGTCATCTTATCATACATGTACCAAATGTTGTTCTTTTCATTCCTTTTTATCATATCCTGTACATTTTGTCTTCCATACAAAAAGTAATAAAAACATTGAAATATAAAAGTGCCATTTCAGTCTTTGCAGATGACACCGGGATAAGCTGTGGGATAACATCCCACAAGTGGTCAACTGTGTGGCAAATTAGGTTTTTAATGTTGATAAATGTAAAGTTATGCACTTGGGGGCTAAAAATATGCATGTATCATACATACTGGGGGGGGGGGGGGGGGTACAACTGGGGAAATTGATGGTGGAGAAGGATCTGGGTGTTCAGGTAGATCATAAGCTTAATAATAACATGCAATGCCAAGCAGCAGTTTCCAAAGCAAGCAAAATCCTTTCTTGTATTAAAAGAAGTATGGACTCCAGAGAGAGAGAGAGATCATTTTGCCCCTGTACAAATCATTAGTAAGACCTCATCTGAATACGTAGTTCAGTTTTGGACCCAAATTCACAAAAAGAATATTGAGGAACTGGAGAAAGTGCAGAGAAGGGCAACCAATCTGATAGGAGGCATGGAGGAGCTAAGCAATAAGGAAAGATTAGCTGAACTGAGTTTATTATCTCTTGAGAAGAGGAGATTAAGGGGGATATGATCAACATGTATAAATACAAAAGTGGTCCATAAAGTTAACTTGGAGTAGAGTTATTCAACTTAGGCTTCGTGCACACAGGGCATTAAAAACATGTCCTAAAAATGTCAGTAGCTTATCAGTGACTTTTTCAGCTTTTACCAGTTTTATATTACCGGCGTTTTTGCGCGTTTTTTCGTGTTTTTTTTCTCAGTTGATCTAAAACGTCCAAAAACGTTGGGGATTGACGTTTAGCCATGTTTTTGAGCATTTGAACATTTTTACAGCTGAAAAACGTCTCTCAGAACCCACTGGTCTTGGTTTTTTTTTTACAGCTCAAAAACGTCACTACTAAAAACAGTTGATAATAGCCTGTGTGCACATGAACACATAGGATAACATGATAGAGGGTTTTTTTGACTGTTGAAAAAATGTCTTCAGCTAAAAACAGCTGCTGTAAAACAGTCAAAGAACGTCCTGTGTGCATGATGCCTTAAGGTCAACGTAGAGGACAAGGGCACACTCTTTAGGTCTGGAGAAAAATACGGAAAGGGTTTTACAGTAAAAGCTGTGAAAATGTTGAATAGACTCCGCCAAGACCTGATTCTGGCCAGCTCAGTAGATTGTTTTAAGAAAGGCATGGATTCTTTCCTAAATGCACATAATATAACTGGATCCCAATATTTATAGATAAAGTTGATAAAGGGAATATCTGATTTCCTCTTCAGTGATCAGGAAGGTATTTGTTTTACCCTGTTGGAGCAAATTGTATCATGCTTTACTGGGGTTGTTTTTGCGTTTGTCTGGATCAACTGTGGGTATTGGATAATATGTATGGAGGTTTTCTATGTGTGTCTGTTTTTTTCTTTTCTTTCTATGTTGGTTGAACTGGATAGACTAGTGTATTTTTTCAACCAGATTAACAATTTAACTATGTAATTTCTTTTACTATTTATTCCCAACAAAAACCAAAGAATATAAAAATATGTACACAAATTTACGTTCAACTTAAACCAAATCTGTCCTATGTATATTCATGTACTGTATATACAGTTTTTTGGGGTAGATTCCACACCCTAAAGGATATAATGTGTGGAATAAAGATATTACCAAAAAAAAAAAAAAACACTCTGGGATTTTGGGAGTGAAAGGCATAGATAGATTAGATAGATAAGATAGATAGATAAGATCACTGAATCAAACACCATTACATTTGCTCTAAAGTTCATTGCGTTAAACACTGTATGCCACAGGCAAAATTCTGCAATTTCTCATTCAATACAATTGGTGTGTTGATCCGTAAATTCATTGAACTGAAATTAAATAAGCTTAAAATAACTTATGCGCATTGCATATTGGGTTTTCTTTGTTTATTGGTGCTGTACATGTCAGATTTTACTTTGTGTATGCACTGAGCATGTCAAGCCTAGCTCAAAAGCATACTTTTGTATAGTAAACTAGAACATACAAAACCATGTCGCCAACAGAACAGGAAATAGTTTTTCATATTTTGTATACAGTGTTCATATGTGTGGGTTGTTTGACGGGTTTTTGTTAATTATAGGGGTGTATTTCATATTTAAAGGAGGAAACTGCATATATTTAATTGTGTAAGATTAAAGGATAACTATGCATTCAAAGACTAGACTAAATATTGACAAGCTGTATGAGCAAAGATTACCACAGATTAAAGTGCAAAAACAGCAACACTTTACAAAATTGTTATGTAAATGCCACCAAAACAACCTCCAAACAAATTCCAAATTTGCCATGGTCTTGAATTAGCACCTTAATGACCAAGTTTCCAAAAAAAAAAAACTGTACACTCTAAAATTCTCCATGCAGTGATAGGAACAATGATATACTCATCAGAAGTTATTAAATGCATAGTAAGTAGGGTTTCAGATATCATATTCCCTGTTCTGGGTGGAAAAACAAATAACCACTTGTGGTATTAAGGTTACTACGCATTTTGAAGGGGCATAAAAAATGTACTCCTAATATTGGACAAAAAATATGCTTGTATGTGACTGCTTGAGTCTACATCTCAGGATTCCTTAACGTAACCTCTTTGTGCCGCCGCCATAGCCGAATGACGGCTACAGCGCGGCGCTAAAATGCCGGGAGGACGTCTATAGACGTCCTCCCATTTGGCTTGTGCTGAGCGCGCTCCCGCGGGCGCGAGCAGCGCGCGCTCGTGCCGCCGCATGCTGCGAGAGCTTGCCCGTGGGTCGGGCGGACCCAATGTCCACCGGAGACCCGCGATCTCCTTCCAGAGATCTGGAACGGGGAACTGCTGATGTAAACACGGTGGTTCCCCATTCTGTGAAGGGGGCATGACAGATCTACTGATCCCTGTCACTGTTAGATCTGTCATGTCCCTGCCAACCCCGCCCCCCACAGTTAGAACACGCCTAGGGAACATAGTTAACCCCTTCACTGCCCCCTGCAGGTTAACCCCTTTCACTGCCAATGACATTTACACAGTAATCAGTGGATATTTACATTTTTGATCGCTGTATAAATGTCATTGGTACCAAAAAAGTGTCAAAAACGTCCGACATGTCCGCCGCAATATCGCAGTCCCGATAAAAATCGCAGATCACTGCCATTACTAGTAAAAAAATAAAAATAAATAAAAACGCCATAAACCAATGTCCATAGTTTGTAAATGCTATAACTTTTGCGCAACCCAATCAATATACGCTGATTACGATTTTTTTTACCAAAAATAAATAGAAAATATATATCGGCCAAAACTGATGAATAAATTAGTTTTTTTATTTTTTTATTTTTGGATATTTATTATAGCAAAAAGTAAAAAATATTGTTCTTTTTTCAAAATTGTCGCTTCTTTTTTGTTTATAGCGCAAAAAATAAAAACCGCAGAGGCGATCAAATACCACCAAAAGAAAGCTCTATTTGTGGGAAAAAAAGGACGCCAAGTTTGTTTGGGTACAACGTCACACGACCGCGCAATTGTCATTCAAAGAGCGACAGCGCTGAAAACTGAAAATTGGTCTGGCAGGAGGGGGGTTTAAGTGCCCAGTAAGGAAGTGGTTAACTGTATCTGGCTTGAACCTGCTTGTGAAGTAGTGCATCTGTAAGATGTATACAACTTACTGCAGAAGTCACATTTGCAAAGAAAAGAAATTAAATTGCCAGTGATAGACATTTTCCTGCCAGCTTGTTTTTTTTTTTTTTTACACATTATGGGGATGCATCAAAATACATAGCAAACCCTAACCACTTACCGACCAGCAGGTCAGCTTGTTCCCGCAAATCGCCGTAGCTGTATATCGGTCATGGGAATGGGCTTTGTGGGCTTGCACACTCCCATTGGCCAGCGGGGGAACCAATTAGTGGGTGAAGTCTGTGTAAACGAAGCAGATCTCTATTCTAACAGGGGAGATCACACAGACCCTGTCTTTCTATTATGCAGGAAGATGGGCAGGCAGCCACCCCCCCCCCTACAGTTAGAACACACAGTGAGGGAACACATTTAAACCCTTAATCACCCCTAGTGTTAACCCCTTCCCTGCCAGTGTAATTAGTACAATAACAGTGCATATTGTTAGCACTGATTACTGTAAGGCTCCATTTACACAGGACGCTATTTCAACCTCCACTGAACTAACTTTTGCGCAAACCAATCAATATATGCTTATTGAGATTTTTTTACCAAAAATATGTCGAAGAATACATATTGGCCTAAACGGATAAAGAAATTTGTTCTTTTTAAAGTTTTTTTATATTTATTATAGCAAAAAGTAAAATATATTGTTTTTTTTTTTAAATTGTCACTCATTTTTTGCAAAGGTGATCAAATATCACCAAAATAACGCTCTATTTGTGGGGAAAAAAGGACATAACTTTTGTTTTGTACAACGTCGCACGACCGCACAATTGTCAGTTAAAGCAAAGCAGTGCTGTATCCCAAAAAATGTCCTGGTAATTAAGGGGGAAAGCCTTCCGGTCCTTAAGTGGTCCCAGTGAAAGCCCTACAGTGTAAATCAATCATTAATCACCTTAGCCAGTGATGTGAATCATGTAATTCATGATGAAAGATGGCCACTGGAAGAAAAAAAAAACCCAAAAAGAGACCCAAGTGACACATCTGGTCCTGTAGCTACACTTTACTGAATGATGGATTGCCGTGCAGACAGATGAAATGTAAACAAATAGATAGAGTATGGTGGCTGATGTCATTGACCAAACATGACCATATTTGGTCACTATCATTAACTAAATGTAGCCCAGACCCCGACCTCTGAAGAGCCAATGGTGACCTTCGAGGCCAGGAAGAGCTGACATCCATTGTCACAGAGTGGGTCACTAGGCATGGTGGGTGCAGACAGAAGAATTAAGTTAGGCACCAGACACTTTGATGATGCAGAACAAAAGAGATTTATTTTTCTCTTCAAGAACTGGGGAGAGAGGGTTAGCATTGAACTTGTACTTTGGACTTCAACACAGATTAATGCACATACCAAGCTTGGTATCCCCGTTGTGCAGATCTGGTCTCCATCTCACAGCCTCCCGCTGTAGCTTCACGAGTTTACACTACATTAGTGTGTTTATATATACATATTGGTAAACATATTTGGAAGTCCTTTTTTATCATTGTTACCTTTATATATTTATTTATTATTAATATATATATATATATATATATATATATATATAATTATTATTTATTTATATAT
>BLSH010419836.1:124722-142567 GCA_018402905.1 Glandirana rugosa
GGACCGACTAGCCATCGAGACCCTTGACTAGACCGCAACCGCCTCCTACCAGTGTTTTCTACTCGTTTCTTTTAAACGGAGGTGAGTAGAGATACCGGATCCTCCTGGCCTCATTGCGTTACTGTAGTGAAGGTTCTTTTGTGACCATCCTCCGCCAACGCCAGATCAGTTCCCAGAGCTACCGATCAGCCAGGTAAGCCTGGGAACCACCAGAAAGTGGCAGGTGGGGTCAAACCCCCCCCCCCCCCCCACCGCTTCTAAAAGCAATCCAGCAGTGAATCCACTGCTCGGTTCACTTTTATCAGAAAGAATGGCATCTGAGGGAAAATTAATACTGGAGGTCTGGCATTTAGCTGCAGACATAATTCCGGCATTAAATGTCAAAGTCATGAAGTATTTTCCCAGTTGGGCGGTCGGCAAGTGGATAAGCTGTGCTTTTATTTCCTTGTCAAAGAGGTTTATTGGTTTGAAAATAAGATATAGAAACAGGCAGAAAAATAGAAACATCAAGTGTATACAAGAGGGTAATTGGGCAAGGGTACCAGGTTGTGTGACGATCCCCTACCATACTATGATGTCCGGGTTCCCTAAATATATTCAGACTTGAATATATTTTATTTCCGGTAAGCCTTTTATCTAGACGGTAACAGATTGCCCTGTGTGTGGCTCACTGCCTAACCTCGACCACCTTCACCATATTGAATAACCAATCACTAATAGAAATACACTGATGAACTTTTGGCAAACTTTGCACTCCTACTGTGGCGTGTGAGTTATCCACAGATTGGGTTGCTCTATATCCACGTTTATGTTTTCCACAAATTTGCACTTCTAAATGGACTATATATGCACTGAATTTTGAATGTTTCTTCAATATTTTTCTGTATCTGTGTTTACATTTTTCACGCATTTGCACCTTGAATGGACTGCATATGAATTGAACTTTTATCACCATACCTTTATTTATTATATGTATCTTTCCAAAGTTTTTTTTTACACCAGCACTTTATTGGATTCTCACTTTCCACCTTTTTGTTTAGCGCCACACTTCTGTTGAACATATTATATTAGTGACAGCTTTGTTCGTTGTGCGGCAGCTCACTCCACTCTTTTACCTAGCACAGTATTCACTCTACATCTATTACAGTATTGTGTGAATATAGTGGCAGTGTAGTGTGCCATGCACTAAAATGGAATTTAAGGGGAACCCCACGCCAAAATAAAAAAAACTTTAGGAGATCCCCCCAAATTTCATACCAAACCCTTATCCGAGCTTGCAGCCTGGTAGGTTAAGAAACAAGGACAAACAAGCACCCTCCCCCTCCTGAACCATACCAGGCCACATGCACTCAACATGGGGGATAGGTGATTTTGGGTAGGGGATCAAGGGGCTCAACCTCACAACCCTGGCCAGTGGTTGGGTGGTATGTGGGCAGGGGGCTTATCGGAATCTGAAAGCTCCCTTTAACAAAGGGACCCCCAGATCCCAGCCCCCTCTATGTGAATGAGTATGGGGTACATAGTACCCCTACACATTCACCAAAAAAGTGTCAAAAGTTTTTGACATTTCTTTTATTAAAAAATAAAAAACATTGTCCCCCAATATAAATCCATTGTCAATCACGTTTCCACCACCAAACCCGAGAAAGAAAAAAAAAAAAGCTCCCGCTGCCCATGAAGGCAGACCGCCACCTACTGCTGGCTCCACTATTTGACAGTTCTTATATAGGTAAGGGCGGGGCCACCTGGCAACAATTACCTGATGGCACCACCCCCTTATGACTTCTCCGACCCAGCAGGAGACTCTTGTCCTCATCACTTGCACCCCCCCATGTTGAGGACATGTGGCCTGGTATCAATAAAAAAGGTGCAGCGCTATAATCTATAGACACAATTCATGAGTGCATATAAAATTATGACATTTTTGCGTAAGAGGATAGATCCCACCAGCTGTGATAGAAATCAATACACCAGTCACCACTGTGAGTTCACCGCTCTTACCATCAATCTTGCAACCCCCTGAATAAGGGCAGTCAATCGCACTTTATTTACAATAAAACAGCCTGGAATCGCCTCCTCATCCATGTTCCAAATGCAGGCAAGGATGACACACCAAATCACTCAGCTGGTCATTCTGTCTTTTGAACTCACAGCCACTATCCTGCTGTTTAGCACAGAGATACCTGGTTGCCGCCAAACACGCTTGACACTATCTGAACCAGATTTCCCTCGCCCCCCTTTCTTGACCTGCCAGACTACTTGCTCGGATAAGCGTCTGGTATGAATTTTGGGGGGGACCCCACGCCATTTTTTCCTTATTTTTTTTCAATAGCCGGGTGCCGACAATTACAACCATGGGTCAATTTAAATGGGAATTTACTTTTTTTTTTCTTTTAATTTTTATTGTTGGACTTTAAGCATCATTAAAATCACTGCTCCTGAAAACACGATTGTTAGTAAAAAAATGTTTTCATTGATACATGTCCCCCAGGGCAGTACCCAGACCCCCATACCCCTTTTATGGCCAATTATTTACATATACAGTAAGCCTTCAAAATGGGCAATTTTGATTTTTGCTGTTCAGCTGCCATAGACTTCAATGGGGTTCACCGTTCGGGTTACAACTTCTCCCCAGTTAGGGAGTTCTGCTGCAAACTGAACAGGGGTTTGTTCAGCTCATCTCTAGTAGAGAATCAATATAAGTCATCTTATATGAGGGTCACTTTTACATATACAATTAACCACTTCAGCCCCGTAAGGATTTCCAGCTTTAGGACCGGAGCCCTTTTTGCGATTCGGCGCTGCGTCGGTTTAACTGACAATTGCGCGGTCGTGCGACGTTGTACCCAAACGAAATTTGCGTCCTTTTTTTCCCACAAATAGAGCTTTCTTTTGGTGGTATTTGATCACCGCTGCGTCATTTCTGATCGCCGCTATAAACAAAAGAAGAGCAACAATTTTGCAAAAAAACCCAAATTTCTTACTTTTTCCTAAAATACAAATCCAAAAAAAAAATATAAAAAAACATTTTTTTTCACCGTTTTTGGCCGATTTATATTCTTCCTCATATTTGCGATAAAAAAAAATCGCAATCGGCGTTTATTGATTGGTTTGCGCAAAAGTGGTCGCGTTTACGGATGATGAGAATTCATTTTTGGGGTTTTTTATTTTTTTTATTTTTTACTAATAATGGCGGCAATCTGCGATTTTTTTGCGGTACTGCGATATTTCAGCGGACATGTCGGACCATTTTGACACTTTTTTGGGACCATTGGCATTTATACAGTGATCAGTGCTATAAAAATGCACTGATTACTGTGTAAATGCCATTGGCAGTGAAGGGGTTAACCTGCAGGGGGCGCTCTAAGGGTTAACTATGTTCCCTGGGTGTGTTCTAACTGTATGGGGGCTTACCTAGCTGGGGAAGGGAAGTGGTCACAGCCTTCACGTACAGGAAGGCTGTGATCACAGCCCTTCCCCCTCACACAGAGCGCAGGTCCATGTTTACATACACGGACCTCCGCTCACTCGCTCCGGGGGGCCACCGTGGGTAGCCGGCGGCAATCGAAGCCGCCGCACCTGCTCCCTGGCCCCCCTGGACACAGTGAGCGCGTGGGCGCGCCTCCGGCGGAGCGCGCACGCTCACTAAACTCGTTCCCGCAGCCGCCGTCGTATAACGGCGTTTTGCGGGAACGAGCCACTTTGCCGCCGTCAGATGCCGATCGGCGGTCGGCAAGTGGTTAAACTGTGACATCTGAGTTAGTAAGAAACCTGTTTTAAAGTGGTTATCAACTTGTGACAACCACTTTAACCTAAAGGTAAGCCTATAATAAGGCTTACCTGTAGGTGCCCTGCATATCTCCCAAACCTGCATGGTTCAGAAGATATGCAGTGTACTAGTTGTGCCGATGTCATTTTGGCACATGCACATTGAAGAAACGGCCTCTGTGCCGTTTCTTCACTGGGATTGTGCCGTGACTGGTAGCTCCCACACGCATGCGTGGGAGTGGCGTCACGTGACTCCAGACAGGCACAGAGCCCCGGAAGGAAGAGGGGCTGAAGATGGATGCTCCCTGCTGTGGGGACAGTGCTGGACATCGCAGGCTTCGTTTGCAGGCAAGTGACACATAATGGGCTACTATGCGATGCATAGTAGCCCATTATGTTTCTACTTTGCAGGGGAATATAGAGGAAGTAAACACCATCAGGGTTTACTTCCTCTTTAAGGTATGGCATGTAGAAGTTTTTAATTTGGAGATATCAGAATAACTCTGATCTAGAAAGTCCATAGGTTTCACAAAGTGTGGGGAAGGGGTGGATAGAAGTCACTAAAACTAGTTTATATAACTGAATAAGGTTGGATAAGTTGGAATAAGTATTGGACCATGAGTTAAAGGAACCAGGAGAATCCCAGGCTGGGTAGAATGAGGAATTTCTGAAGAAAAAGAGAAGTGGGTTATGAGGTGATTGAAGGCCATGGGTGGTTTTGAATCTGTCCCAGATTGACAAAGAATGTTTTGTGATAGGGTTGAGAATAGAGGCTGGATCAACTTGGCGGAGCCATAATATATTAGCCACATAAATGGGATCACAATCAACAGAGTCAACAGCTACCCATAATGGTGCTTCCTTAACTGTGTCATTTTTAAAGAGAAGTGCAAGATGTGATGCATGGTAGTAAGTTGAGGGGTTAGGCAACCCTAAAATGCCACTAAGTTTAGAAAGATAAAGATGGGTTAGGGATGTGGGGTTTGGCTTTGGATAAAGGTCATAACTGTACATTGTATGAGGCATAGAAGATAAGAAGGGATAGGGGTGGGCAAGACTCTAAAGAGATATAGGATTTAGGTAATGTAGTCATTTTAATTACATTGATCCTACCTATCGAAGAAAGGGGTGTCATGAGCTCAGTAACCTGGTTTAGTAGTGGCAGAATGTTAGCTTCAAAGATGTCAGATATAGAGAAAAACACAGGTGCTCTAAGTGTAGCTGTATGGGAAATTTATTAAAAACAATGTCAAGTCTACTCACAAACAGGAACTTGTTCAGTGCATGTAATGAGTGACATCAAATGGGGACCTCGGCCGCATAACTCAGGTGATGGAAAAGAACAAACACCTGCAGGGTCACAGGTGGTCAGTGCCGTTTTTTCCCGGTGCTTGCATCCAAGGGACTTCCTGGTCTCAGTAGGATGACATCACTTCCAGAGTATGACGTGTGGAGTACCTCTGCACACCTTACTCGGGAAGTGAAGTCAACCTACTAAGACCAGGAAGTTCCTTGGATGCAAGTGCCGGGAACCACCGTCACCGGCCACCTGTGAGCCTGCAGGCGTCTGCTTCTCCTCCAATACCTGAGTTATGCGGCTAAGGTCCCCATTTGATGTCACCCATTACATGCATTGAACAAGTCACTATTTGTGAGTAGACTTGACATTGTTTTTAATAAATTTACCTTACAGCTACACTTAAAAGCCTGTGTTTCTCTCCTTGTTTGCCTACAGAGCTGCTTCTACCTCTCCAGAGAGCTGCCTAGTGGACTGTATATTTGCAAGACATGGACTTTATTTTATATGAGCCAGATCTTCGATCGCTCATTGTTATATTGCTATATGTTTTTATGCTTTTCACTTATTGTTGTTGCCCCCTTCTTTCATTCACCCCCCCCCCCCCCCCCCATGGCCACAGTCCATCCCATTCCTTTTATATGATTTGGCTCTTTTTCTCCCTTTGTGCCATTTTTAACCCTCTTTTTCAAAGAGGTCAGATATAGAGGCTGAGAGATGCAACCCTAAATATATGAAGGCAGTGTGAAACCAAGGTGAAAGGCATTGTCGTCTTAACTTGTAGGATTTCTGCTGGGGACAAAGAAATTTTCAGTGCAGTGGATTTTTGGGGATTGACATGAAGACCCGAGATGTTAGCAAAGCAGTCTAAAAGAGAGAGAAGATTGGCTGTTGAAGTATGGGGAGAAGATAAAAAAAATGAGTATGCTGTCTGCAAAGAGGCATACTTTGTGGTGATGGCCCTTGATATTAGTATCTGATCAGATCAATTGGGCTAATGACTCGATGAGTAGGGCATATAGCAGCAGGGGAGGAGACAGCCCAGGCATGTGCCTCTCCTAATGTCAAACTTTTCCGACTTATAGCTAGCATATTTGATGCATGCTCTTGGATGGAAGGAGGAGAAGGAGGAGAATCAAGTCAGGAAATAACTCCCAAAGCCCCAGTGCTGAAGGGTATAGTGTAGATAAGGCCATGAAACTGATTCAAATGCTTTCCTAATATCAAGGGACAGAAAACATGATGGGATACATCTAGATTTGGTGGCATGGGACAGTAATAAAGCTTGTCTCCCGTTGTCACTAGGGATGGGCCGAACACCCCCAGGCTCGGTTCGCACCAGAACATGCAAGCAGGCAAAGAATTTGTGCGAACATTCAAACACCGTAAAAGTCTATCGGACCCGAACATGAAAAATCAAAAGTGATAGTTTTAAAGGTTTATATGCAAGTTATTGCCCTAAAAAGTGTATGGGGACCCGGGTCCTGCCCTAGGGGACATGTATCAATGCAAAAAATAGTTTTTAAATTGATCATTTTTTCAGGAGCAGTGATTTTATTAATGCTTAAAATGAAACAATAAAAATGAAATATTCCTTTAAATAATGTGCCTGGGGGGTCCCTTAGTATGTCTGTAAAAGGGCGCATCTCTATGATGTTTAGAACATAGCCAGAGCAAAATGACATTTGTGATGGAAAAATTATCATTTATTATCACGGTTGTAATGTATTGCTGGCTCCTGGCAATAAACAGAAAAATCACTGAAAAAATTTGCGTAGGGTCCCCCCCAGTCCATACCAGGCCCTTCGGATCTTGTTTGGATTTTAAGGGGAACCCCGTGCCAAAATTAAAAAAAAATAATTGATGTGGGATCCCCCTACAATCCAAACTAGAACCTTATCCGAACATGCAACCTGGCTGGCCAGGATAAGGGGACGAGCGAGCGAACCCCCCCTCCTGAACTGTACCAGGCTACATGCCCTCAACATGGGGAGTATGGGTGATTTGGGGCAGGGGGGGGGGCGATGCGCCCCCAGCTCCAAAGCACCTTGTCCTCATGTTGATGGGGACAAGAGCCTTTTCCCCACAACCCTGAGTTGTGGTTGTGGGGGTCTGCGGGTGGGGGGCTTATCGGAATCTGGAAGTCCCCTTTAATAAGGGGGCCCCCAGATCCCGCCCCCATGTGAATTAGTAGCGGGGTACATTGTACCCCTACTGCTTCACCAAAAGTGTCAAAAAAAGAAAAAACACAGGAGACAATTAGGGACAAGTCCTTTATTTAAAAATAAAAATAAGTGTCCCCATTGTAATCCATTGTCAATCACGGTGCGCGACAGACCCAAAAAAAAGATGCAACAGCTGCTCCCGCTGACTGAGCTCTGTTTGATGTGACACTTTATTTATATGGCAGGATGGGGCCACTCAGTGACTTACGCGCATGACCTGCCCCCTCTGACGTCACATGACCAATTCAGCCCCTTTTATGCCAAACTATACAACCTCACCAGCTCTGACTCTGTTCCACCACCCTCACCTAATGACATTGAGCGGTTCCTTCATGATCTGTAACTACCTTCATTATCAAAGGGACAGATAACTTCCCTCTCATCCTCCTTCTGTTTCTGAAATTCACTCTGCTATTGCCACCCTACCACTTCATAAAGCATCTGGGCCCAACGACTTCAGCAACTTATACTATAAAGTATTTTCTAACCACTTACAGACCGCCAGACGCCCAAAGACGTCCTTCTCTTTAAGTGGTGTTATGCATCATTCAGATATCATTTTTATCTGCTGAAGATTCTCTGCATCATAAGAATGATTCAGCATTTCAGCCACTAGATCATTCTTATAGGCAACGGGAAGGGACGTCCCCCCTCCCGTCGCCCTCCGGTGCTTCTCCCGGGCTGCCCATGCCATCGGCGGCCCAGAGAACAGATCCGTCACCTGCGGAAGTTGAGCATAGAGATGACTGATGACCAGATGGTCATCTCTATGCCCCTTGGAGGTCGGGGCTCGACGTATGACCTCATATCCGGGCCACGTGATGTAAACAATGCCCGTGAACTCGGCTGAAAAGACAGAGATCGCTGTTTTTTCTGATCTCGGTCTTTCCAGTCTAGTGGAGAGATGTGGGGTCTTATTGACCCCGTATCTCTCCATAAAGAGTACCTGTCATGCAATATTCCTATTACAGGGGATATTTACATTCCTTGTAATAGGAATAAAAGTGATAAAAAAAAAATAATTTAAAGAGAAAGTGTAAAAATAAAAAAATAAAGGTAAAATAAATAATAATGAAAAAAAAATGTAAAGCGCCCCTTCCCCACGAGCTCGCACACAGAAGCGAACACACATGTAAATTGCACCCGCATATGTAAACGGTGTTCAAATAACACATGTGAGGTATAGCCGCGTGCGTTAGAGCAAGAGCAATAATTCTAGCACTAGACCTCCTCTGTACCTCTAAACATGTAAACAGTAAAAAAATTTAAAGCGTTGCCTATGGAGATTTTAAAGTACCAAAGTTTGGCGCCATTTCACGAGTGGGCGCAATTTTAAAGCATAACATGTTGGGTATCTATTTACTTGGCATAACATCATCTTTCACAATATACAAAAAAATTGGGCTAACTTTAATGTTCTGTTTTTTTTTAATTCATAAAACTTTTTTTTTTTAAAAAAGCGTTTAAAAAATGGCTGCGCAAATACCGCGTGACATAAAAAGTTGCAATGGCCGCCATTTTATTCCCTAAGATCTCTGCTAAAAATATATATGTAATGTTTGGGGGGTTTGAGTAATTTTCTAGCAAAAAATGATGATTTTTACATGTAGGAGAGAAGTGTCAGAATTGGCCTGGTGGGGAAGTGGCTAAACTCCTTGCCCCACACGTATGTCAATCTTTCAACTATATCGCCACTACAGGCTCTATCCCAATGGAATCCCTGCAGGCCACTATTACCACCATTCCAAAGCCAGGAAAACCGTCCGGTGATTCTGCCAGCTATAGACCCATCTTTTTATTAAACCCTGATACAAAGCTTTATGCCAAGCTTCTGGCTACACGGCTTTAAGATATCATCCCGCACCTAGTATATATTGACCAGGTTGGATTTTTGGCTGGCAGACAAGCGTCGGATGGTACGCACAGATTCCTTGACTTACTACAATGGACAGAGCATCATCGAACGTCTTCCCTGCTCATTTCCCTTAAAAAGGCATTTGATGGAGTTGACTGGATATATTTAAGAGCTGTTCTGATGAAATTTGGCTTCTCTGGAATGATTCTGCAAGCCATTCTGACCCTTCATTCTTCCGCCAGCACTAGGGTCATAACATCTGGATTACTGTCAAAACCTTTCCACGTCTCAAATGGGGTGCACCAAGCATGCCCACTCTCCCCTCTAATTTTTACCCTCATCATGGAACCCTTGGCTCAAGCTATTCGTAGCAACCCCTGTATCTCAGGTATTGAAGTTGGTGACAGGACACATAAAATTGGCCTTTATGCTGACAATGTCATAATTTCCCTGACTGATCCTATGAAATCACTTACCAAGCTTCATCGTACCTTGGACCTATTCAGTAAGGCATCTCTCTATAAAATAAGCTATTGCAAATCCAGTATGCTAGGCATTGGCCTTGACCAAACCACAAAAAATAGCATTGTGTCCTTCTTGTGGACCTCTAATTCTAGTCTCTCTTATCTTGGTATACAACTAATCTCCCCTTCTTCCTGATTGGTAGCTTTCAACTTCTTCAATCTCATCTCAAAACTCCAAAAGGCGATATTGGATCTTCAACATATCCAAGCTTCATGGGCAGGTAGAATTGTCTTATCCAAAATCTATCTATTACCGCACATTCTATATACATTCTGGACTATCCCGCTCCCCTTCCTCCAAGCACAACTCCACAAACTTCAAACCAGCATAACAACATTTATATGAAATGGATACACTCTAGACTAAAATTACATTATCCACACCACACCTGTTTCCTCTGCAGGGATGGGCACACCAGACATTCCAGACTTTCAAGCATACTACAAAGCAACCATTTTTGATCAAGCCAAATGCTGGTGGAATCCTATCTAACAAACTACCTGGCTCCAAATAGAGAAAGTAGCTCTAGCTTCTCAACCTAAGTTGGTCCTTAATGCCTTACTTATACAACACCATGGAATGCATTCCTTCCTCGATTCTATTAATGCCACTGTCAAAACATGGAAAGCTGTCCTTCAACATACCAAAGGTTTACCGCAGCAACTCCTTTCCTCCATACCTCTCTCCGCATTGCAAATTCTCACATCTGATATCTCATTCTCTGAATGGACCTCCGCAGGCATCTCCACTGTGAGTAACTTATACAGAGAATCTCAGCTACACTCTGTTCAGCATCTCCAAACTGACTCACACATCACCTCCCAGAATTTCTTCAAATACCTTTGACTCCGCTCAGCCCTTTCTTGTACAAAATGGTCAGACGACCTCACACTCAGGCATGTAATACATTTTTTTTCCATAAAGTAAGTCTTTATTTAGGTTAGAAAAAAGAAGGGGTACAAGCCAAAGATGAATAATCAAATTCTATGAACAAGTCTCCTCTCACTGTCGTGGTATGTCCTATATTTACAAACTCCTCACTGATGTCTCCCATAACTTGAAGACCCCATCTATGCTCTATTGGGAACAATGTCTACAATGCACCTACACCCCTCAGCAATGGTATCGCTCTCTTAAAATGCCTTTGAGAACCTCTCATTGCCTACTACACTGGGAATGCATCCAGAAAATATTTCATAACAGTTATCTTACTCCATTTAAACTCACCCACATCTATCCCTCATCCACCAAATTATGCTGGAGACTTTACGGAAACCCTGAAACTTCACCACACATATGGTGGAACTGTCCAGTTCTTATTTTTGGTCCACTCTTTCTAAGTTTAATTTTCTATTATACCAAATCTCTTTTTCCCTATTGCCACAGATGGTTCTATTGGGCCTAGATATAGATACATGGCCTTGTTCTGCTCACACCGTCATTTGTCATGTACTTATAGCCACCAGCCTTGCTATTGCCAAAAACTGTAAAGCTCCTTACTCCCCCTCCATTTTTGAAATGATCTCCATCTTGAACAGTCATTGTTTGATGGAATACATGTATGCCAAAACACACCTCCAAATACCAGCATTTCAAAAGCAATGAGAAATTTGGTCCAAACACCCTAAGTGGCTGAGGCTCCCATAAAACCTTAGCCTTTATGATCCACCAATGCTCTATGTATACCTAATCTGAACTCTCCCTTGTGTAATACTGTTATAGCACACTAGTCCAACCTTGTAAGAAATGCCTTAACATCTTCACATGCCCAACTTCCCTCTGCCTACTATTTACCTTTTCAGTATGTTGTACTGACTTAAAGCGGAGGTCCGCTCATCCAAGCAAAAATTAAAAGCCAGCAGTTACACATACTGTAGCTGCTGACTTTTAATAATAGCACACTTACCTATCCTGGAGTCCAGCCATGTCGGCACCACAGCTGATGTTTCCATCAGCTGCCAGGTGCTGCTGCCGCCATTGCTGGTAAGGGAACCCGGCAGTGAAGCATTACTGCTTCATGCCGGGCACCTACAGTGCATGTGTGAGGCTCCGCTACACCTCTGCTACTGGCCTGGCGGTGGAGGAGTGAGCCGGGCCGCTGATGTAATTCGCTGTGGCCCAGACTCCTGGAAGTTGGGACATGATACCTGTTTTTACCGAACCAACCCTCAATCTGCTATATTGTAACCACATGACCTATGTACCTATTCTGTTACCCTGTTTTATCTACAAACTGTATTCATGTCTAACCACAACACTCATTTCATTTTGTACCTTGGACAACTTACAAAATAAAATTTGAAGTTTAAAAAAACACTGCACATCCATTCTTATTGTCATCTCTTTTGGTAATTAAACCCCGTTGCTATCTTTGGATTCGTTCATATTGTTGGCATATTGACTTTTTTTGTATTTAACCTCCCTGGCGGCATGATTATGTCAGATTTTTGCGTCTCAAAGCGGTACATTTTTTTGTATACAAATTTGGCGCTTTATATTGTAGGCCTGTAATTCTTCTGTAGGCCTGTAACAAAATAAAAAATTATAATCTATATGAAAAAAAAATTATAATATAATAAATAACTATAAATAATTATCAAAAATAATAATATAATAATAATAATAACATTTATTCATTAATGTAATCAAGTCAAAATACTGAAATTTGCTCAGTTGCATAATTGTCGCTGTTGTCACTTTCAGTGTCTAATGATACATTTCATCACAAATCAGTATCACTCAATTCTGCAAGTGATTCTTATTTACTATTGCTGTTTTCTAGCTGGTCAAAAAATGCTTTTGATGTAAAGGGACGCTTTTTGGATGACATGGATATTCTCAAGTTCCTAGGCAGAAAGAATGACATATATAACATAAAAATGCAGGCAGGGCACTTAGCAAAGTACTAGGGACAAAAGGAATGTGAAATGATTTGATACAGTAATGTAATCTTACAGATTACAGTGTACTGTATGTTTACTGTGTGTTTCACTTTTTGCGATGCAACGCTTGCAGGGAACGGAGCCCGGCATACAGAGGCATCAGACGAAAGACACAGCCCGAGAACACAGCGGGGGGACATCGCTGGATCCAGGGGACAAGGTAAGTAACATTGCCTGGATCCAGCTATGCGATCCCGAGTGTGGCTCGGGGTTACCCGTATTTGTAATGGAAATTCACCCCGAGCCACACTCGGGAAAACCACCAGGGAGGATACTTTTAATTTATGGTTGATTTGAGGTCAGTGTTCACTTGTATCTGTTGCCCTGTACTAAAAAAACGAGCTCTTGTTTCAAAGGTGGTATTTTGGGGTTTTAATTTTTTTTTTTTTTTTGGACAACTTTATTTTATGTTGACAGGCCCTTTTTAGATTAGAATGGATGTAAACCCAATTCATGCAATTTGAGCTGGGCATATCTGTCTGTAGTGTTTTGTTATGTCTCTTCAAAGAGCTATGTCCTGAAGCTATCTCTTCCTCAGTAGCTCTGTTATCAGCCTGATAAGTTCTCACTCTTCTGTTAGTTGGGATATAAAATTCAAAGAATTTTAGAGTCAAATGAGGTTGCTAAAAATAGATTAGCAGGCTGCTTAATGAAACTCAGGCAGTGCTCTGCCTGTGTGGAGAGGGGGCATGTGCCTTTCCTCCAATCAGCTTTCTCACAGTCTCTCACAGTGTCTCACATTGTTCAGCTATCAACCCCTCCTATATAGGAATGAGGAAGTGGAAAATCTAACAGAATATTAAAGGGAAGACAGAAGATATACATGTGAGACTTGTATAGGGAGGTTTGTGCCATCTCTGTGTATCATTTGAGGCTGTTCACTTCACTGGGTATATGGAGGGTTTACATAAATTTTAACCACTTCCAGCCCTTTGGACATACCTGGTCATCCTTGGGTGGAGGCGGCTTTAGCAGGATGCAGCTGCAGCCATGATCCTGGTATAAACATTTTTAGCTGCCAATGCATTTTACTGTAAAAGTGATCCAAGTGGCACTACAGCCATCCCATCTTTGTTTAACTGGGCATGGCAACCCATTCCAGTAGGATCTACACATGTAGTGTATTGCCATAGATGTCAGAGTGAGAATAATAATTATAGGGCCAAGAAAATCCAAGAACAGTATGCACCTAAACCACCTTCATTTATATTACCTAGATTCACTGTACCCCTCTATCCCATAATGAAAACATAAGCATGACATACAGCTGTTAGGTCTATTGTCCTTGATTTAAACTGTCCTGCTCTAGGACAATTTTATATTGCTGTATACTCTGAAGTATATTACTTCTTTGAGTTAAGCCCCAGCCTGTGCTCTTTGGCTCTAGTAAATTTGGGCCTAGCCTTGCTCATCAAACATGTCCTGCTGCTGGGCAATTGTATACTGCTGTGTCATCTGCTGTTTCTTGTAGCCAGCATTCTGTATCTCCATAGTGCATTTTGGTTTAATTTCCCTAATTACAAATGTCCTGCTGATATTTTTACACTGATAGGTTATCTGCATTCTCTCAGTTCATAAAAGAGAGTTTGGTCGAAATTGGTCAGCTGTAGGACAGTTTTGCACAGTGAGAACATGGACAGCCTCATGAGACCACTGGGCAATTTCTATCTGCTAGTCAAAGTTGATCTATTATTGATTGATGTAAAAGCATGTTTCACTGCTAAAACTACCTTAAAAAAACACTTTTTAACAAAAAAAAAAACTGAAATGAATCATATTGGGATGTTGCTGCTGTATGTGGGCCAAGCTTATTGTAAGAGAGAGAAATCTATTCTACGGGCAAATAAACACTGTCAGTGTACACTATTGCTGAGACTGTCCATGAAAATTGTACTGTTCTGTACCACTATGTACAGCTTTAATCCATCCCCAAGCATATTGTTTTGAAACTTTGGGTGCTTTCAATGTTGAATATACAAAAATATACCCTCTCCCTGCTGTATGGGATTTTTTTTTTACTAGGGCTTTCTTTTTATGGTATTTAATCACCACTGGGTTTTTTATTTTTTGCTAAGTAAACAAAAAAAAGAAGACCTAAAATTTAGAAAAAAATGCGCTTCTCTTAATTTCTGTATTTGCAGATAAATAATTGTCCTTCATAAATTTAGGCCAAAATCTATTGTGCTACATTACTTTGGTGAAAACAACCCAAATAAGTGTATATTATTTAGTCTGCAGGAAGGTTATAGAGAACAAAAACTATGGTATATACGGTATATCTGAAAATGAATCAATCCTGATGTACTGACATCCTTCTAATTTCTTGAGGCCTGAAAATGTTACCCCTTTTTGGAAAGTAGACAATCCAAGGTATTTAGTAAGAGGCATGGCAAGTTTTTTGAAGTTGTATTTTTTGTCATCATTTTTTTGGAAAATAAAAGCTCCGCTTGTCTAGTGGCTTCACAGCATGCTACAGCGACTACCACCTCATCCGAGTGGCCTGAGACAACCTGATCACACAGGGGAACACCATGTATTCCTCCGGCAAGAGAAAAAACAGAGAGGGGCTGAAGAAGATCGCAGACTTTTTTATACCAGCAGCGGGCCGACAAGTCCAAGATGGCGCCGGCGCGCCACACGGAGTCGCGCCCAGGAGCACGAGTGAACTTTCCCAGCAGCCGCTGTGAAACGGTGAGTCCACAGGGGAGGCATTCCCTCTCCCGGCACCCCCGACAGACAGCCCTATTAAGCAGAGACGAAGGGTGGACGGTCAAAATGAATCCCCAGAGGAGACCAAGGTGGAGGAAGAGGTTATAGAGGAGACTGTGACGTACTGCCAGCAGCTCGACTCATCCCCCACTACAGGCCAGACACTAACTGATGAGACCATGAAAGGCATGCTACTAAATCTAAGAGGAGACATTCAGCAGGACATAGCAGCACTCATGCAAACTACCAGGAAGGATCTAGATGATTTAGGGGACAGAGTGAACTTTATTGAGACCAAGATGAGTGACTACTCTGCTGCATACAATGATTTAGTGGATGCCCATTATGAAGTGGAAGATGAACTTCAGGCGCTAAGGTCAACAGAGCCCGCAGGACCAACAAAAAATTCAGGGGGATCCCAGAATCGGTTAAGCCTGCAGACCTGCGTAAGTACCTTCAACAACTGATGACGACCACCCTCCCCACGCTCCTACCACTTGATCTGACAATCGACAGGGCCCATAGATTGCCTAAGCCGCCGCATCTCCCTGACAAGGTGCCACGGGACGTGATTGTAAGAATACACTTTTATCATGTCAAAGAGCAACTAATGTGATTCTCCAGACATAATCCCGCTCTCCCTGATCCATACTCAGGCATTTCCATCTATGCAGATCTCTCCAAGGCTACCATGATGGCCAGAAGCAATCTAGTTCCTATAACCAAAGCCCTAAGAAACCGCAAGATAATATATAAGTGGGGGTTTCCAGTAAAGCTAATTTTGGAAAAGAACAACGAAACCCACACAATCAGTTCGCAAGAAAAAGGCTTCGAACTGCTGTGGAAATGGGGCCTAATACCAATGGCACCAAACCCACACCCAGATGAGACACCACAAAGGGAGCTCTCCCTCAGCGACACCAGAAAAAAAGCTACCATCGCAAATGAACAGTGACACCACCTTACTATCAACTTCATCCGATGCCCGCAATACTTTCAAATAGTTGCCTCCTTTGTACAACGCAATGCACTCCAAGCCAAGGGACTGAGCCACTAGCCACTCTGCTACATTGGGTAAGAGACTTTTCTTTCTTGTTTTTCTTTTTTTTTGCTGGGGCTAACCCACCCACAGTATAATCACCCTACCATTAATACTTCCCTAATAGAGCTGCGGATCTGTCAGCTCCGAAACGTACACAAATGACTGCTTCCTATACAAGCTATACATGTCTACTGTTCATTATAAGTTATGTTATGAACAATGTTATGCTTTTATTCTATGGCCTTATTCTTGCACCTCCTGGATTAAAACAACCTGAAATGACTTCACAAATCAAAGCAACACTGGTATATACTGCCAGAGGACTTCGCAACATTACTTACCATTTAAATGACCCTTAGACTCCTATCCCATAACGTGAGGGGCCTAAACAGCCCATTTAAGAGAAGGACACTTTGGAAAACAGCGTTGCTCCATGACTGTGATGTACTCTGTGTCCAAGAGACACACTTCGCAAATGGAAAAGCTCCAAAATGCTCACATCCCAGGTACTCTAATGTTTTCTTCTCAAACAGCAACTCCAAGAAAAATGGGGTTCTGGTTGCAATTAGGGACACTGTTGCCTTCAGCCTACTAGACATGCACACAGATGATCTAGGCCGATTTATTATACTAGAGTCAACGGTGCAATATATACACTGGTCAATCTGTATGCTCCAAATAAGAAACCTCACAAATGTATCTCCTATGTTTTAACTAAAGCTAAGCATATGCAAAAGGGTAATCTAGTACTATGTGGTGATTTTAATATGGTGAATGACGTTGACCTTGATTTCTCATCCGTGTCGCGGAGGTGCAGACAGAAACTCGGGCTGCTCTGTTTCAAGGAGGGCCTATACAACCCCTGGCGGTGCCTCCACAACACGGAAAGGGATTACTCCTTCTATTTTGCAGTTCATAAAAGCTATTCAAGAATTGATTACTTTCTTATGGATAAATACCTCTTATAGCTTATAGCAACTGCTGACATTCACAACATTACCTGGTCGGATCACGCTCCAGTAACCATTGATATAAAAGAACACAACAGACCTAGGCAATCAGGCATTTGGCGTAACAACACCTACCTACTAACACACCCAACCCACAAACCTCACTTAGAAAACAAATGAAAAGAATATTTTCAAACCAACTCAGACGAGAATATATCCCCATTGACTATTTGGTGCGCTCATAAAGCGGTCATGAGGGGTCACCTTATACAGCTAGCATCTAGAGCAAAGAAAAAGAAACTTCACAATATCACCCGACTACAGCGTGAAATCGTGGACCTAGAGGCAAAACATAAAAAAAACACCTCGGGAGACGAATAATTACTAAACGAGTTGATGAAGCGCAGGGAAGAACTTAAAAATTAACTTAGGGCTGACTACGACCATTACTTCAAGAGGCTGAAACTTAACTGGTACTCCTCTAGCAATAGGGCAGGCAAACTCCTAGCTAAGCAACTAAAAAATAGACAGC
>BLSH010419836.1:150851-162744 GCA_018402905.1 Glandirana rugosa
CTTCCTCCCCTAACCTTTAATCGCTTACCAGTACTGTGTTTGTTGCCCCAGACACACCTCTACGCCCGCTTTGTTAACTTCAGACCCCTCTAGACCAACCTTTCTTAACCTCATTATGTTAACTCCTTATCGCTATATTCCCACACCCTTACCATAACGTGACTATTACAGCAAATGGTATATATCCTATATCTCTATACTTAATTATGCATTATTCTGTCACTTGAATCTCAAAGGTTTTGTACTGATGTTTTATTTTCACTACGTACGATTTCTACACTGTGCATGTATAACTTTTTGCTTTGAGTTGTGGTTATGAACATGTACTGTACTGTTGTTTATTCAATAAAGCTTTTGTGGAACTAAAAGTATTCAACAAAGCTATGATGACAGGGGCCTTCCCCACGGAAATGCTGCAAGCAGTGATAACTACCATTCCCAAACCAGGCAAAGATCCTACAACGCCCCAAAATTTCAGACCCATCTCATTGTTAAACTCTGACTTAAAAAATTTTCAAAAATCCTGGCCAACAGGCTTATGTCAGTTACTCCCCCACTTATTGATCTAGACCATATGGGATTTGTTAAGGGCCGGCAGGCCAATGACGGTACAAGAAGGATGATAAATCTACTAAAATTTGTAGAATCAACACGCCAACCCAGTGTATTTTTAATACTGGATGCTGAGAAGGCCTTCGATAGGGTCCACTGGGGATACCTGTCAAGGGTCCTCTCTAAATTTGGCATAACGGGCCCTCTTTTCTCAGCAATCATGTCCCTATACTCCCACCCTACTGCCCAAGTACTTACCTCAGGCCTCCTATCAGATCCCTTTCCACTGACAAATGGCACCCGTCAAGGTTGCCCACTATCACCTATTATATTCTCCCTAGCAATTGAACCCCTTGCAGCACTTATTAGAAAGACAGAAAATGTAAAAGGCATTGAAATTGGCCCCACTAGCCATAAACTGGGACTTTTTGCAGACGATATTATATTAACTCTAACTCAACCAGAGTCTTCTCTGGGAACCATCAGCTCAATCCTGACAAGATTTGGTCAAATCTCATTATACAAAGTCAACACGTCTAAATGTTTTGCCCTCCCGATCAATATCCCAAACAATCAGATATGTAGCCTTCAATCCATCTTCCCGTGCAAGTGGGATGTTCCTTCTATCACATACCTAGGTATACAGTTAACCTCGCCAACTAGCAACATCTATGCACATAACTTCCCTCAACTACTGCAGAGAATGCAAGATGAGCTCACATCGATCAGCAAGACACAACTTTCATGG
Organism: Glandirana rugosa; assembly: GCA_018402905.1. Lineage (NCBI taxonomy): Eukaryota > Metazoa > Chordata > Amphibia > Anura > Ranidae > Glandirana > Glandirana rugosa. The sequence continues at coordinate 152,152 of BLSH010419836.1, forward strand.
TTTGGTCGTATAGCAGCATATCAAATGCAAACCCTTCCCAAACTCCTCTACCATTTCAGAACGCTGCCAATACCAATACCCCGGAAATTTTTCATGGACTTGAATAAGATTCTTCGGAATTTCATATGGGGAAAACTTAAACCTAGAGTGGCATTGCCCATTCTATATAAAAGTAGAATCCTAGGGGGCATTGACCTCCCAAATGCCCAAGCATATTATCAGGCCTCTATACTAGAGCAAGCAAAATACTGGTTCTCCTCCCAAGAGGACAACCATTGGTCTAATATTGAGAGAGAACTCATACTTAGTCACAACCTCCCAGCCCTACTAATGGCATCATCCATTTCTCATAAACCGTTAATACCTGATTCCCTCACCATACAAGCAACGGCTTCGGCTTGGATCTCTTTAGTGAGTAAAACCTTTCACTATGAGCAAAAATCCCATATACCGATACTACTGGCAGCCTATGAAAACCTGATACCGGACTTCTCTTCCCGCCAATGGTTGAAAATAGGTATTCACTCCAAAATAGCTGATATTACAAATCCCTCACTATTAGACCTACTCAAAATACACCAAATTAAAAACTTCAACACCAAAAACCCTATACCAAGTATACAATTACCAACAAATGCATGGAACTATCTTATGAGCAGAGTGCCCTTAGCGGCAAAAGGCATTTCCCTGTTTTATAAATATTACAACTATAATCACCAAAATGCAAAACTGCCAACAATGCTTAAATGGGAGCATGACCTGGGAGAGAAATTTACAGCTGCACAATGGCATACAGCCATCAAGTACAACAATAAATCCTCGACCTGTGTAGAGCATTGGGACAATGGGCAAAAACTATTGCACAGATACTATCTTACACCCTCTAGACTACACCACATGGATGAAACACTGTCGCCATACTGCTAGAGAGGGTGCCAGAAAAGGGGTACACTTTTACATATATTCTGGGAGTGTAGCTCAGCCACGCAGATCTGGAAAAAGATCTCAGAATTCCTGACTAAAATTACAGGAATAGACTGCACCATTACCCCGGCTTTGGCACTTCTCTCCATCGGTGTGGAAAATTTTCACCCCTCAATAAGAACAGTGATCATACACATGTTATTTGCAACTAGAATATCCATAGCCAAGAGGTGGAAAACCACTGACCCTCCCTCATTAAAATAAATAATCAACGGAGTCAACACTCACTACACAATGGAAAAATTGCTAACCTACAAAGAAGACAGGGCCGAACATTTCACATTAAATGGGAAAAATGGCAACAAGTGAGCAAAGCCCCACAAACACAGATTCAGATAAAAATGACAAATAACCCCGTTCCATAATTAAGTACCCAAAAATGTTCTCTCTTTTCTAACCATATATGTCCACAAGTTATCACCCCCCCCCCCCTCACAAAGACACAATGATACATAAAAGGAAGTGTGGCAACCCCTATGCGAGACACTTGTTCACCCAATCTCCACGAAGTCAATTCTGCACTACTACCCATCTTATCTCTACTATCCGTATGATGTAAGCTAAAACCAAGTTATTCCCTTGTTCGGTTATTTTTCTTTTCTGTTATGTTTACAGTCTATAATAAAATAGTGTCTACCTAGGAGGGCACATTCTCAGATTCAAAAATAATTACTTCTACCTGTAATACTTCTAGTGTCCTGTTAGGAAGTTCAATATTCTCAATAGGCCCCCTCACTACTCTAATATAAATCTGTCCACAGATAGATCCCAATTGGGGTGGCGGAGTGAACCCTGTGAGAGAGGGCTGCTTAGGTGTTGGTAAGGGGTCTAATAAAAAGCTGAGAACATACCCCTGGGGTACACACTCTAACTGAATACAACTAAAACTTCCTTATGCACAACTATTGTAATCTGATGTATCAGGTAGTTTGTACACAATGTTACCGATGCTGTGCCTTCCTTTTGAACCATTGTACTATGTACTATAAAAATCTATTGTTAAAAAAAAATGTTCTTTTTTTTTTATATAATATCACCAGTGAAGTAAAATGTCATCATATAACTGGTGTGGCAGTGATCAGGGACACTGACTGGTAACAGTAGGAAAAAATAAAAAAAATAATTTTTGTTTAAATTTTTTTTTCTTTATTACATTTTTTCTTTTTTTGTACGATTTTTTTTAACATGTTGTGACGAGAACAATATAATGTTACCATAGTAACATTATACTACTCTGGGGAAGAGATCAGTACTTTTTTTTCTGTTTTACACATTATGATTGCTTTTTGCAATGAATTTTATTACTATAAGCAAGTATTTTACTGAATGAAAATCAGTTCATTCAGTTTGTTTTGTTGTGATTAGCTGTGATTGGCTGCAGCTAATCACATGGTACAGATGAGCTGTGATTTTCCTGTCTGTATCATGTGATAACTGTGACCAATCACAGGTAGCAACACAATTGTATACAATGAATGGCATGAAAGGAAGCCATGCATTGTTTAAAATTGTCATGTGATCTGCTGTGATTGGTCACATCAATCACATGGTACCGGCAGATCAGTCCTCAGCTGTGTCCGATGAATATAGTCGCTTACAGATCAAGCTGCGATGCTCAAGCTGCAATCCGGGAGGGTATCACATGATTCCCTGGTCAACCACTTGCCGACCACGCTATAGGTGAATGACAGCTACAGCGTGGATGGCTAGTTGTGGGGGACTGTCATATGATGGCCTCTCTTTATCGCACCCACAATGTGCCTGCTGTGCACCCACTGTGGGGTGTGGGTGGTGCACTCTGTGATAGCAGTGTCCAGGGGACACTGCTGATCACAGATTGAGGTAAAGAGCCAATCAGCGACTCTTTAACACGTGATCATCTATGTCCAATCACAGCTGATCACAGATGTAAATGAAAGCCGGTGATTGGCACACCTATGCTGACAGCATGAGGATCGGAGAAGAGAGCCAATAAACAGCTTCTCTAAAAGGGACATGCACCCTGATAATCAGGGCACTGATTATCAGTGTCCTGATTATCAGTGCAGTCTCAACAGTGCTGTCAATGTGTGCCTACCAGTGCTGCCAATTAGTGTCCATCAGTGCTGTCAATCAGTGCCCATCAGTGCCTCCTCATCAGTGTCACCTATGAGTGCCACCTACCAGTGCCCATCAGTGCCGCCTATCAGTTCCACCTATCAGTTCCGCCTATCAGTTCCTCCTATCAGTTCCCATCAGTACCTCATATCAGTGCAGCCTCATCAGTGCCCATCAGTGCCTCCTCATTAGTGTCCACCAGTGCCGCCTCATCAGTGCCCATCAGTGCAGCCTATTAGTGCACATCAATGCTGCCTCATCAGTGCAGCCTCATCAGTGTACATCAGTGAAGGAGAAAAGTTATCTGTTTCCAAAATGTTATAACAAACTATGAAAAAGTTTTTTTTCTTTGTTCATTTAGCAAAATATAAACCCAGTGGTGATTAAATACCACCAAAAGAATAATCTATTTATGTGAAAAAAAAAAATTTAGTATGGGTACAGTGTTGCACGAGCGGGCAATTGTCATTCAAAGTGCGACAGCGATGAAAGCTGAAAATTGTTCTGGCCAGGAAGGGGGTAAAAGTGCCCGGTAAGCAAGTGGTTAAATATGCTTTGCATTAGTACAAGTCCCTCATAGCATTGCACAGCTATTGCCAGATTATACTAACAGGTTTTACACCACACACACATACACACAGACAGACTATAATGAGATTCACAGCAACGTTCAGGTCAGGTGCATTCCAAATAGGTTTCAATGAACCTTCTGATTTGAACAGGAAGACTTGCTCATCTGTACTACAGCATTTAACTCAAAAATAAATTGGCATATTAGATGTGGATAATGTATACATAATATGCTTTGCGTCAAATATGCTTAAAATAAGTGTGAAGACAGGCAGAAAGTATGCATACTGAATTTTGAAATGTAGCCTTATCTTTCAATAAATGAAGTATAATATATAATAGTAAAGTATAATACATAATATGTAAGAAAGTATATCATTATTTCTAACATCTATTGATCTTACAGAAATGGAGTGTCATTGTCAGATATTATGAGATCAACTGGCAGCAAAAGTAATGCTTATCCTACTTGGGTAAACTACTACAGCCCTTCCCATGAGATGAGGCAATGCAGACATGTTAGAAGTCCAGCCTGGGTGGCAACCATGGCTGTCTCTATAGATACAGTGGAGAATAGGTGTAGCCATCTAGGGACAGGAAATATATGTTATTCATAGGATTGCCAGGTGTAAATTAAGGAAAGAGCCTGAAAAAATAAATTGGGTACCACATCTAAGGACTAGTAAGCTGCAATAAATTATTATTTTTTTCTTTTTGGGGGTTAGATAAGGTGGGTCTTGAAAACATAAACAAATGTAACAAATTGTATACATTTACTAAACAAATTAAATTGAATATGGCAAGGAAATATATTGCTATTTAACCATTTCCCTGTCCTAGGAAGGTGCGTCCTTGGTTTGAGTGGTTATACCGGGGCCATGGCTGCAGCTGCTGAATAATGTAAAAGTGATTGCAGTGGCTTCTGGATCACTTTTACATATGGCTGAAGGGGGTTCCCCCACCTCCCGCTGATTTCCAAATCTTTTTAGGGTTCTCTTTTTCCAGTAGGGAGCCCAGGACTGAAATAGGTAGTTTCAATGGCTGACCATAGAGATGAAGGAGGAATGGGAATTCCCCAATCATTTCTATGGTCTATGAAACTGGAAGCAATGAGCATTTTGTCACTTTCAGTTTCTGTTTTTTTTTTTTTTTTTACAAGCCATTACCAGCTTGTAACAGCATCTATCAAACCAATACTTTGGAGGGCAGAAGGAGAGATATGGGGTCTAGTAGACTCCATGCCGCTACATAAAGAGGGCCTGTCACTGCCCTTGCTATCACAAGGGATGTTGTTCATCCCCTGTGGTAGCAATAAAGTTGATAAAAAAATGGAAGGGAAGGTGTAAAGAAAATAAATAAAATTAAAGCAACCATATCCCCCATGCTCATGCACAAAGGCGAACACATACGTCAGTCAAATATGTAAATGGTGAATGCACCACGCATGTGAGGTATCACTGCAAATTTCAAAGAGCAATAATTCTAGCGCCAGCCATCCTGTGTAACTCTAAACTGGTAACCTGTAAAAGCTTTTGAAGTGTTGCAGAGATTTTTCAATACCATAGTTTGTAGCCATTCCATGGGCATATGCAATTTTAAAGCATGACTTGTTACTGGGTATAACATTATCTTTAATATATTAGAAAAAAGAGGTATTATATTGTGGTTTCTGTATACTACAATTCATTAAAGTGATTTTTTCCCCCAAAATAATGTTTGGGGATTCTAAGTAATTTTTTTTTTTAAATGCTGATTTTTACATGTATTAGAGAAATGTCAGAATTGACATGGACAGCTAGTGGTAAGTTATATGATTATATTTAGTTTTGAAAGCTAAAATCATGAAAGCTAAAATTACAGTATATCATTTGTAATGTTGTCTCCATAATATTTCTCTCTTTCATGTTCCTTTAGTAGTTATCAAATTATAATGGTAGAGTCTATTGCAGTGACTAGAGACCCTTGGAATATATCTGTATTTAAAGTATACTGTGATTAGACACAGTGGTGGCTTTACATTGGAAGCATTTCATGCTGTGAGCAATTATTACAATCCAGAGTGCTAATTGTTTTTCGATTTGCAGGCTGTGCCTCCAATAACCATTGCTGTGCACCTTGCCATGAACTGTCTTATAATGATACCTTTCCTCTATCAAAGGACAAAATCAGCTATTGTTGGTTGGAAAATCAGCATTAAGCATTTAGGAAAATAGAGCAACATGGTTTAATACAACTGTTGGTATGCACTATTGTACTGATTTCCACTGACATTAAACAAAAGCCACAGAAATATTGTTTTTATTAAACTTAATTTGTAAATTTGTACAGAATACTAACCCTAACTATTAAATTTACTTATTTTTAATTACAATTTCCTCAAGCACATATTCCTACTGCATTTTAGTATTATTGTTAGTTATATTTTTTAAAAGCAGCCACCCATGCTTTTTTAAGTTCAGAGGAAAACTATTGTCTTGTTTTATATCATGTATAAAAGAGCTATGCAGGCCAATTTGTAATGTATTGTTATTAAAGGCATTGTAGAGTGATTTTGTAAATGACATCTTTATTCATTAAGGTCAGGGCTAAAAAATAACAGTTGTAAAAAGAAATGATTAAATTAAAACGTGTCAGGATAATGCTGGATGTTCAGCAACTTTTCATGTTTTCAGTATTTATTTGGCTTCATTGTTGTAAAACACTTAATGTTTACAGAGCAATGAATTATCCCCTTCTTTTACTCTCCCTCTTAACATTTCCATACACACAATGAAACATACTGAGTCGAAATAGGTAGAGTTGATCGAACCTCTGGAAGTTCGGGTTCTGCTGGTTCGGCCGAACTTCGGGACAAAGTCTGGGTTCGGGTCCGGACTGGACCCAAACTTTGACACAGACCCCGAACCCCATTGAAATCAATGGGGACCCGAACTTTTAGGCACAAAAATGGCTGTAACAAAGTCCTGGAAAGTCCTAGAGGTCTGCAAAAGGAAGGAAAATGGGGGTAAGAGTAGGGCAATTGCCTTACAAAGAAATGGGGATAGGGAAATAACTTAAAATAATTTTTAACCTAAAATCAAATAAAAAAATCAAAAATGCAGGTGGATGTGGAGTTGGAGGTTGGGGAGGCGGTGAAAGTGGCGGTGGAGGAGGAGGAGGTAGCCAACACTGTTTTTTTTATTTTTGGAATTTTTTGTTTGTTTTTTAAACCAGCAATGTAGATGCACTTTTTAATTTTGTGCAAGAAACAATAATCTGTCCCTTTAAGCAACAGTAGGAACCTCTCCCTATAAAACTAGGAGATGATTTTAGATTCTAAAATCATCTCCAAGTTGTACAGGGAAAGCCTCCAGCTGTTGCTTTAAGGGAAAGATCAGTGTTCTAAAATAGTCTTCAAATTGTGTGGAAAATCCTTATATCAGCCGCAGAGTAGCCATATTAGTGTTTTAAAATCATCTTCAAATTGTGAGGAAAATCCTTATATCATCCGCAGAGAAGCCATATTAGTGTTTTAAAATCATCAAATTGTGTGGAAAATCCTTATATCAGCCACAGAGAAGCCATATTAGTGTTTTAAAATCATCATCAAATTGTGTGGTGTTTTAAAATCATCATCAAATTGTGTGGAAAATCCTTATATCAGCCGCAGAGAAGCCATATTAGTGTTTTAAAATCATCATCAAATTGTGTGGAAAATCCTTATATCAGTCACAGAAAAGCCATATTAGTGTTTTAAAATCATCATCAAATTGTGTGGAAAATCCTTATATCAGCCGCAGAGAAGCCATATTAGTGTTTTAAAATCATCATCAAATCTTATGGTAAAAGCCTATCTCAGCCGGAGAGAAGCCATATTAGTGTTCTAAAACACACAATTTGAAGATGATTTTAAAACACGAATATGGCTTCTCTGCGGCTGATATAAGGATTTTCCACACAATTTGATGATGATTTTAAAACACTAATATGGCTTCTCTGCGGCTGATATAAGGATTTTCCCCACAATTTGAAGATGATTTTAAAACACTAATATGGCTTCTCTACGGCTGATATAAGGGTTTTCCACACAATTTGATGATGATTTTAAAACACTAATATGGCTACTCTGCGGCTGATATAAGGATTTTCCACACAATTTGATGATGATTTTAAAACATGGTTTCTCTGCGGCTGATATAAGGATTTTCCACACAATTTGATGATGATTTTAAAACACTAATATGGCTTCTCTGCGGCTGATATAAGGATTTTCCACACAATTTGAAGATGATTTTAAAACACTAATATGGCTTCTCTACGGCTGATATAAGGGTTTTCCACACAATTTGATGATGATTTTAAAAGACTAATATGGCTACTCTGCGGCTGATATAAGGATTTTCTACAGAATTTGATGATGATCTTAAAACATGGCTTCTCTGCGGCTGATATAAGGATTTTCCACACAATTTGATGATGATTTTAAAACACCAATATGGCTTTTCTGCGGCTGATATAAAGATTTTCCATACAATTTGATGATGATTTAAAAAAAAAAATGGCTTCTCTGTGGCTGATATAAGGATTTTCCACACAATTTGATGATGATTTTAAAACACTAATATGGCTTCTCTGCGGCTGATATAAGGATTTTCCACACGATTTGATGATGTTTTTAAAACACTAATATGGCTTCTCTGCGGATGATATAAGGATTTTCCCCACAATTTGAAGATGATTTTAAAACACTAATATGGCTTCTCTACAGCTGATATAAGGGTTTCCACACAATTTGATGATGATTTTAAAACACTAATATGGCTACTCTGCGGTTGATATAAGGATTTTCCACACAATTTGATGATGATTTTAAAACATGGTTTCTCTGCGGCTGATATAAGGATTTTCCACACAATTTGATGATGATTTTAAAACACCAATATGGCTTCTCTGTGGCTGATATAAAGATTTTCCACACAATTTGATGATGATTTTAAAACATTAATATGGCTTCTCTACGGCTGATATAAGGGTTTTCCACACAATTTGATGATGATTTTAAAAGACTAATATGGCTACTCTGCGGCTGATATAAGGATTTTCCACAGAATTTGATGATGATTTTAAAACATGGCTTCTCTGCGGCTGATATAAGGATTTTCCACACAATTTGATGATGATTTTAAAACACTAATATGGCTTCCCTGCGGCTGATATAGGGGTTTTCACACACACTTTGATGATGATTTTAGAACACTAATCTTTCCCTTAAAGCAAGAGCTGGAACCTTTCCCTTTACAACTTGATGATGATTTTAGAACAGTAATGTTTCCGTTAAAGCAACAGCTGGAACCTTTCCCTGTACAACTTGATGATTTTAGAACACTAATCTTTCCCTTAAAGCAACAGCTAGAACCTTTCCCTGTATAACTTGATGATGATTTTAAAAGAATAATCTTTCTCTTAAAGCAACAGACTCTACCTAGTTCTGTCAGATCGTTCTGTGCAGCAGGATGAGGTGTGCAAACTGTCCCTCAAAGCACCAGTACTAGTATCTCTCCCTCCCTCAAAGCAGCAGTACTAGTATCTCTCCCTAGTCCACAATCAGATCATTCAGTAATGCAGGATGAGATGTTCTATAATATCTGCAATCTGTCCCTCACAGAGCCAGCAGTATCCTCTCCCTAAACTATCCTGAGAGCATATGACATGCAGCATGGTGACTTCAGCCCCATATAGAGGCTGGGTCACATAGTGCACTGGCCAATCACAGCCATGCCATTAGTAGGCATGGCTGTGATGGCTTCTAGGGAAAACCAGTGAAACACTCGTTTATTGGCTGCCCTTGGAAGCTTTTTAACACGTGTAGTAAAATACCAGAACCCCGGACCCGAACCCGGACTTTTTTTGAAAAGTCCGGGTTCGGGTCCGGGTCCCAGACACCCAAAAGTTCGGTACGGACCCGAACTTTACAGTTCGGGTTCGTTCAACTCTAGAAATAGGTACTGCTATAATCTCTTTTTTAGCAAACCTATAGCACTTGTATATTTAATGTAACAGGGGACACACTTGGTTGGTACTCTATGACACTAAGGCACCGTACAATACAGCACTGTTTGAGGGATTTCTTGTCCCACATTTATTTTGATATACCGTATTAACAAAAAACATCTTCACTTCATCAGTAAAATCAATGTAACAAATTCTTGCTTACTTCAGTATATACATTAGTCAATATAGTATTCTTGTATGCAGGTGCAATCTACCTTCTCCTCTGTAGGTGGTGTTCAATCACAGTGGCTGTGCAGCTGGAGAGGAAGTCAAGAGGAACTGGGTCACTGGGGAAGCTATCTGGTTGGATGCTGCCACCCTATGTGACTCTGGCAGCCATCTTGTGTCAGGCAGAGCCTATTTAAGGCCCCCGCTTCAGGTCTGGCACTTCAGTTGGGCAGCCCTCCCTCTGGTTTGTTGTGACTGTTGCTGCATTACTTATAATATAATATAATATAATATAGTGCACTTAAGGGTGTGTCTCTTGTCTATCTCTCGAAGGAGTTGGACCTTACCATGAACTCTGGGTCACAAAGCTCCAGCCAGGGACAAGGCTCAACCTGGTCCATCTAACCAAAATACCTGTCAGACCCCTCACCTTGTGGTCAATAGGGATAGGCCGAACACCCCCCCCGGTTCAGTTTGCACCAGAACATGCGAACAGGCAAAAAATTTGTGCAAACATTCGAACACTGTTAAAGTCTATTGGACCCGAACATGAAAAATCAAAAGTGCTAATTTTAAAGTTTTATATGCAAGTTATTGCCCTAAAAAGTGTATGGGGACCCAGGTCCTGCCCTAGGGGACATGTATCAATGCAAAAAAAGTTTTTAAATCAATCGTTTTTTCAGGAGCAATGATTTTAATAATGCTTAAAGTGAAACAATAAAAATTAAATATTCCTTTAAATAA
>BLSH010419836.1:179503-196532 GCA_018402905.1 Glandirana rugosa
CTACAATGGAATGGTTCACAAATAAACATATCCAGGTGTTAGAATGGCCAAGTCAAAGTCCAGACCTGAATCCAATCGAGAATCTGTGGAAAGAACTGAAAACTGCTGTTCACAAACGCTCTCCATCCAACCTCACTGATCTCGAGCTGTTTTGCAAGGAGGAATGGGCAAAAATTTCAGTCTCTCGATGTGCAAAACTGATAGAGACATACCCCAAGCGACTTACAGCTGTAATCGCAGCAAAAGGTGGCGCTACAAAGTATTAACTTAAGGGGGCTGAATAATTTTGCATGCCCAATTTTTCAGTTTTTTATTTGTTAAAAAAGTTTGAAATATCCAATAAATTTCATTCCACTTCATGATTGTGTCCCACTTGTTGTTGATTCTTCACAAAAAATTACAGTTTTATATCTTTATGTTGGAAGCCTGAAATGTGGCAAAAGGTCGCAAAGTTCAAAGGGGGCCGAATACTTTCGCAAGGCACTGTATGCACATGACAATAGACCAGGTAAACACCTAGCCGCAAAAGTGTAGACACTTCAAGCCAAAACTAGAGTCCAATATCTGTTACCCTTTACAAAGCATCATAAAATACTAAACCCCCAAGATATCGCAGAACAATTTGCAGAATACTACGGGGCACTATATAATCTTAAAGATGACCCCCATACCCCCCCCAACCCACCACAGAACATATTGAAGCTTTTCTGAACAAAATAAAGTTACCCAAACTGACAGAAGCCCAACTCACAAACCTGAACTCCCCCTCCGAAGTATGTAAGATCATAGCATCTCTACCAAACGGTAAATCTCCAGGCCCAGATGGTCTCATAAATTAACACTACAAGACCTTCCAACCGTTACTGGCCCCATACCTAACCTCAGCATATACTTCAGCGTCACAAAACTAATCCCTCCCCCAGGAAATGCTAAAAGTGTATGTGGTAACCATCCCTAAACCAGGGAAGGACTCTTATACCCCCGCAAATTTTAGACCCATATCGCTCCTCAACGCAGATGTAAAGATTTATGCCACATTACTAGCCCAACGACTTTCCAATGTGATTCCTGTTCTTGTAATGAAAGATCAGATGGGGTTTGTGAGAGGGAGGCAGCCATCCGATGCTACAAGATGTATTCTAAATGTTATTCACTTTGCTGAAAAAATGCAAACGCCTTCTCTGCTTCTCTCCATAGACGCAGAGAAGGCATTTGATAGGGTCGAATGGAACTACAGTATCTCACAAAAGTGAGTACACCCCTCACATTTTGGTAAATATTTTATTATAGCTTTTCATGTGACAACACTTAAGAAATGACACTTTGCTACAATGTAAAGTAGTGAGTGTACAGCTTGTATAACAGTGTAAATTTGCTGTCCCCTCAAAATAACTCAACACATAGCCATTAATGTCTAAACCACTGGCAACAAAAGTGAATAGACCCCTAAGTGAAAGTGTCCAAATCAGTCCCAAAGTGTCAATATTTTGTGTGGCCACCATTGTTTTCCAGCACTGCCTTAACCCTCTTGGGCATGGAGTTCACCAGAGCTTCACAGGTTGCCACTGGAGTCCTCTTCCATTCCTCCATGATGACATAACGGATCAGGTGGATTTTAGAGACCTTGCACACCTCCACCTTCTGTTTGAGGATGCCCCACAGATGCTCAAAGGGGTTTAGGTCTGGAGACATGCTTGTCCAGTCAATCACCTTTACCCTCAGCTTCTTTAGCAAGGCAGTGGTCATCTTGGAGGTGTGTTTGGGGTCGTTATCATGTTGGAATACTGCCCTGCGGCCCAGTCTCCGGAGGGAGAGGATCATGCTCTGCTTCATTATGTCACAGTACATGTTGGCATTCATGGTTCCCTCAATGAACTGTAGCTCCCCAGTGCTGGCAGCACTCATGCAGCCCCAGACCATGACATTCCCATCACAATGCTTGACTGTAGGCAAGACACACTTGTCTTTGTATTCCTCACCTGGTTGCCGACACACACTCTTGACACCATCTGAACCAAATACATTTATTTTGGTCTCATCAGACCACAGGACATGACTCCAGTAATCCTTAGTCTGCTTTTCTTCAGCAAACTGTCTGTGAGCTTTCTTGTGCATCATCTTTAGTAGAGGCTTCCTTCTGAGATGACAGCCATGCAGACCAATTTGATGCAGTGTGTGGTGTATGGCCTGAGCACTAACAGGCTGACCCCCCCACCCCTTCAACCTCTGCAGCAATGCCAGCAGCACTCATACATCTATTTTCCAAAGACAACCTCTGGATATGACGCTGAGCACGTGCACTCAACTTCTTTGGTCGACCATGGTGAGGCCTGTTTGAAGTGGGACCTGTCCTGTTAAACTGCTATATGGTCTTGGCCACTGACCTGCATCTCAGTTTCAGGGTCTTGGCCATCTTCTTATAGCCTAGGCCATATTTATGTAGAGCAACAATTCTTTTTTTCATATCCCCAGAGAGTTATTTGTCATGAGGTGCCATTATGAGCTTCCAGTGACAAGTATGAGAGAGTGAGAGCGATAACACCAAATTTAACACACCTGCTCTCCATTCACACCTGAGACCTTGCAACACTAATGAGTCACATGACATCGGGGAGGGAAAATGGCTATTTGGGCCCAATTTTGACATGTTCACTTAGGTGTGTACTCACTTTTGTTGCTAGCGGTTTAGACATGCTGTGTTCAATACAATTTAGGAAAGGAGAATGGGATTTTAATGGTGCCATAAAAATTATACACAAATTAATTTTTAATAAAAAGATTTTATTATTTGATATCTCATAAAAAATATTTTTATACTGCATAAAAACCTATACAGCCTCTTTAATTGATTGTGTCCCTAATATAGGGTACACATTAATCATTACCATACATACATACAGAACTGTGGAAATTATGTGAGAACTTGCTATAGATGGTCCGTGGTTCTACATGTTTCGCTAATTGCTTCTTCAGGAACAATGAGGCTTTATGCAAGTTCTGGAACAACACAGAAGAAGTATAATTACATTTTGATCAAAGGGACAGATACAAATAAACCACATTGGTGCACATCTGTTGTAACATATACATGATTAAATATATGCAAGGAATAGAGATTATACATGCTGTTTAATACATACGATTAGGTTAAATTATCAAGAAAGGAGGGGAGTGTGTCTCCAATGAGACCGTTATGTCATACCTGTACGTAATGAAGGTAAGATTGTTTAATCATCCACATCTATTGGTTGTTTTGAATCAAACGCCCTCTGCCCAAAGAAAAGGCACATGGAAAGAGGGGGTGGGAAAGGCACCCCATGTGGAGGATAGACCGCAACTGGATCCCAAATGGAGGCTGCAGAGTTAAGCTCTATAAATTATGCATACCAGGTCCCTAGAGGTATTGATCTAAAAATCAAACCAGAAAATATATTGTCAGAGCCCCACACTAATAACACTAGAAAATATGAAAAAAATATGAAAAAGAATAATATGAAAAAAAATATATATGACAAAAAAAAAATATATATATATATATAAGGAAAACATATACCCAGGGATAACCCTGAATAATGTTAAACCGCAAGGCTAGAGGCCTTCAGGAAGGTAAGAGGGGGTAGGGGAGGAGGGTGGGGGTTCAACTAAAAAATGTTTTTCATAATGGTAGGGATATATGCTTCAATACCTGTGAGGTCCATATTGGGACCTCCTGTATTGCCCAACAAGAAAAGCCCAGAGAAATACTAATTTGGTATTATTACCTTAAATAATCATCCAGTCCCCAGGTTGTCCCTAGGTTTAGGACACAGATACCCTAGGAATGCTCCAGAATGTCTCAGTGGCATGGGTCAGATATAAGGCTAACAGCCAGAATACAATCAGAGCAAGAGATACCCCGCCACTTCTGTATTGCCAAAACGGAAGGCCTAATACATCAAGACAAAGTTAGAAAACTGTCACTCAACACAATCCTAGGTAAGCGAACGCTGTGCAGAATTTCTGGCGACTCCTCCAGACAAAAAAAACCCCTCTCACCTGTTGGATATTGCAGGTCCACTTGTCGCGTTATCCCCTTTGGGAGGATGGGGTGCCATGAGCGTTACGCTCCACGGCAACCCCTTAAATGTTCCTGAAGAAGCAATTAGTGAAACATGTAGAACCACTGGGCATCTATAGCAAGTTCTTACATAATTTGCACAGTTCTGTATGTATGTATGGTAATGATTAATGTGTACCCTATACTAGGGACACAATCAATTAAAGAGACTGTATAGGTTTTTATGCAGTATAAAAATATTTTTATGAGATATCAAATAATAAAATATTATTATTAAAAATTAATTTGTGTATATTTTTTGTGGCACCATTAAAATCCCATTCTCCTTTCCTAAATTGTATTGAACACTGTTTTAAGGGATGAGGTGCCTATTGACCCAGTGACCTGACGTATTTAAATTCTTCATTAATGGCTGTGTGTTGAGTTATTTTGAGGGGACAGCAAATTTACACTGTTATACAAGCTGTACACTCACTACTTTACATTGTAGCAACATGTCATTTCTTCAGTGTTGTCACATAAATAAAATATTTACAAAAATGTGAGGGATGTACTTACTTTTGTGAGATACTGTTTATGTCCAAAGTATTAACGAAATTTGGTTTTCATGGTCTCATTAGAGAAGCAATCCTCGCTTTGTACTCTAACCCTTCCGCACAAGTGTATTCTTCAGGCATCCTTTCCAAAACATTCAACATAACTAACAGCACGTGCCAAGGTTGCCCACTTTCCACTACACCTTCAACCTCATGATTGAACCACTGGCAGAATCTGTTTGCTCGGACCCCTTCATCTCAGGCTTCCAATTCAGTAATAAACCCCATACCATCAACCTCTTCGTGAATGATGTCATCCTTCTTCTAACCAACCCACTAACCTCACTACCGCAAGCACATCAAATTTTAGAGGCATTCAGTAACATTTCCTACTATAAAGTTAACTTTTCAAAATCCCTAATACTCGACTTAGGAGTCACAGCGGAAATGGAAAACCTTCTCCAAAACCAGCTCCCATATAAGTGGAGCTCCCAGCATGTCCCACAAAGACCTGTTGTGGGTAGGCAGGCTGGCATTCTTTAAAATATTAATCCTCCCACAACTACTATAATACTTCAGAGTGCTCCCCATACACATCCCACTTGCGTACCTGAAACCCCTAACAAACCTCTTAAAAAACGTTGTATGGTACAACAAGAAACCCAGGTGCGCCCGCTCCAGTCTAATCAAACACAAGTCTATAGGGGGGATGGGGATGATAGACATCCGAGATTACCAACAGGCAGCTCTATTAAACCAAATAAAACACTGGTTTAGAACAGAGGACCCCCTCTCTGGGTAGAAATTGAAACAGCAGCCTCTCCCATAAAAAACCTCACCTACCTACTAATACTCAATGAGTTGAAAAAGTGGGACACTGCTTCTCTCCCGCCTACAACAGCAGCATCCCTATGTGCATGGCACAACCTACAGCAGTGGTTCTCAACTCCTGTCCTCAGGGCCCACCAACAGGCCAGATTTTAAGTATTACCTTGGGGAGATGCAGACTAGAATACTGCAATCACTGAGCAGTAGTTGAGAACCACTGACCTACAGAAACAAATTAATCAAACCACACACATAGAAACTCCTGCCATACCTATCCAAATACTGGACACCTTAATGCCCTTCATGTACACAAAGCCAATCCAGACACAAGGTATCCACTATATACAAGATTTCCTTGATGACTCTAAAACCAAGAAATGGGAAACCCTCAAGAAAGAGTACTGCCTTCCAGATAGCAACCAATTCCTATGCATGCGTATCCTAACACTCTTAGCTACACGCCCTATAGCAATGATAACTATATCCCCTGAAGCCTGGAACTTTCTGCACTCAAGCACTTCCAAACTAAAAAGCATATGCCTATTTTACAACATACTCAATGAGAAAATAACATTTAAAAAATTTCCGTCAATCCAAAAATGGGAAACAGACATAGACAACTCCTACTCGTTGCACCAGTGGAGCATAGCTCTGCAATCAACATACAAATATTCTAAATGCAACAATCACTGGGAAATGATGCTCAAACGTATCCATAGATGGCACTATACAACAAACAGACTAGCAACATTTTCCCCAAATAGCTCCCTCCTGTGCTGGAGAGACTGCGGAAAGGTGGGCAACCTCTTGCACGTCCTTTGGGGCTGTCCATGTCTCACTAGTTTTTGGAGACAAACCTTCAAACTCCTGTCCACAACTATAGGAATACTAACTGCACCTAGCTCAGCACTAGCAATCCTAAGCTTCGGCATTAACACATTCCCACTACAAATGAGACAGATAGTACTACACATACTGCTAGCTGCCCACAACACGATTCTTAGGAAGTGGAAATCCCAAGACTCTCCAAATAAAGTCATAAGCATAGTCCACACAAACCACACACACACACAAGAGAAACCTAGCGATAAACTGTCTGACATGCAAAAACTTTGACGACAGATGGTCAATCTGGACAGATAAAGACACTTCATCTATCCTCCACCTCTAAACCTCACCACAATAGTCAACTCTTCCTGTTTATATCCAGTTTAATGCTGATATGAAGTGGAGGGTTCTTCCCCCACACCCTTGCCCATAGCTTGTACCTATACGGAGTTGGCGAGGGCAATGAGAAGAACCTAACAAAACATTATTCTTACATACCAACAATGTCATATGTTAAATGTTAGACTTTTACCTGAATGCATTATTGAACTTAAATCCTGTATAATTGTTGGATCCACTTCCAGTCAATGTTTATTGAGTTTAACATATTGTGTTCATATGTAATTATCTGGATTTCAATAAAAATGATTGAATAAAAAAAAACAAATGTAATAGATTACGCAGATAAAAGTCAAACGCCTTCTCTGCTTCTTGCCCTGGATGCAGAGAAGGCATTTGATAGGGTGTACTGGCAATACATGTACCAGGTACTAATAAAATTTGGATTCACAGGATTCATCTGTTCAGCTATTTTATCACTATACTCAGAACCCTCAGCCCAGGTGTGCACTTCTTGTATCCTGTCCAAAGTGTTCCAAATAACTAATGGAACCGGTAAAGGATGCACCCTATCCCGCACAATATTCAATCTAATCATAGAACCCTTAGCGGAGTCTATTAGATCATCCCCAGACATAAAAGGCCTTACCTTCCAGAAATCCTCCCCCAAAATGATTCTCTTTGTGGATGACATTATTTTAATGCTGACCGATCCAATGACATCTCTCCCCGCAGCATACCACATGCTACAACATTTCGGCGATATTTCATACTACAAAATGAACACTTCCAAATCAGAAATACTAGACTTAGGGATAAAACCCAACGACAAACAAACTCTTACTTCCCAAATCCCATTCCCATGGAGCACAAAAGGAATAAAGTACTTAGGCATAATCATAGCAGCAAAAATTCCCAAACTACTCAAATTGAACATACAACCTTTAATAACAAAAATCTCTAAAGAGTTCGAAAGAATCTCACACATAGAACTTTCTTGGGGGGGCAGGTTAACAGCATTTAAAATGACCATAATGCCACAAATCATATACCTGTTCCGCAACCTAGGGAACCCAATCCCAACAAACCAAGTGAAATCACTACAGAATCTACTCCATAAGTTTATCTGGAAAGGGAAAAGGGCACGGTGTGCCAATTCCTCACTCACTAGCAGTAAGCGTGCAGGAGGAGCAGAACTACCAAACCTAAAGAACTACTACTGGGTGGCACACTTAGACCAGATTAAACATTGGATAGAAAAGGAAGACACTCCATTATGGGTAGAGATAGAGGCAAACCAGTCCTCAACAAAAAACTTGAGTTTGCAACTTTGCAACTTTGCAACATGAGGACAAGGTGCTTTGGGTTGAGGGGCAGAACCCCTCTGCATTAAAACACCCCTCTATGTTGAGGGCATGTGGCTTGGTATGGTTCAGTATACAGAACTATTTTCAACCTGGATCAACCTTCAATGATTGTGCTTTCATCAATCATGTATTTTCCAGCTTGCTGGTACATGGCACTAATGGCCTATACCTTAATCACTGTGTGCCAGAGGCATCCACAGTGCAGTCCTATGACTATAAACCACAAACTTAGAACAATAGAGAGTGAATAACAGGGGGGTGCGCATGTGTGGTGCTCTGTGATGGACTTTTAGTCACAGAGCTCTTCACTGTTCTGCATTTCGGCGTCCCGGACAGCTGACCCGGTGGCGTGTGGAGTCCCGAAGTGTGCTGTATCGGCTCCCCAGACCCTCAGGCATATACCAATCAGGGTTGGATCAGTCTCCCAGCCTGGATTATGATCCCCTGGGACAAAGGGCATACTAGATTGTCCCCCACAAGATGGCGGCCGGATGAGTCCCTCACAGCTAAGGCCACACACGCCCGGACCTCAACCAGCCTACACACAGACCATCAGGTACTGCAGCCAGCCTTTTGGGGACAGAGGAACAAGCGCGATACAGGACTCAGAGCGGGATCCCCCCCCGACAGTACAGAGACTCTCTCTTGATATAAGCCTTCTACCAAACATTTCAGAGACCTCAGCCCCAGCAGCAGGGCCTACGCAGGCCTCCCCCTGCACCTGGATTACCTCCCTCACAGCTTCAGAGCTGCCTCCCTCAGTAAGAGGAACCTGGACATCCTTTAAAACAGAACAGGGCACCCCTGAGACCACTGTACCCCCTGATGCTCTACACTGCTCAGCTCTGCTCAGATACAGGTTGCGGAGCCCCTTGAAAATCAGTCTGGGATCTCCCTCACTGCTAGGTGCACTTCTGACTATTGCAAAGCACAGTTTTTGCCTCCATTTTGCCTGTGCTCTAGGGGGGACTGGACGTTCTCTCTGACCTCACAACAATCCTTCCTACCTCCCTTAAACCACACGTCCTCTATACAGAGTACACCTTCATTCTAGCATCAATTTTCTGTATGTGGGCCAAGACTGTCAGACGCAATCTACATTATAGCCCGCCACCAGACCATCTCTCTGCCCACACTATCTTGGAGGTTAGGCTACCCTCTGAGGCTGCCTTACTGGATCTCCCCGGATCTTCCTCATGGCACAACTCCCCCCAGCTTGAGCTGGACAGAGGGGCCACAGGGCCCTCAATTCAAGGAGAACCCCCATCACCTGCTTCCACAGTCTCCCTCCTTAATCACACAATTGACAAAATGCTCTCTTCACCCTCCACAGGGTGAACAACCCACAACCATCTCAGCAACAGGACATGTCTCTCATGTTCCAGAGGTTTGCAGAGCTATTGGATAAGGGCCTGCCCAGACTGCGACAAGGATAACTTCAGAAATCAAATCTGACCTTCAATTGCTGGGCTCACGCATTGACAATGTAGAGACTAAAATGGACACAACGGTCTCTAGGGTAAACCAAAACTCAGACCTGATGCAGGAACTACACATTCGTCTGGAAGTGGCTCTCGCCAAAATGATGATCTTAAAAATAGATCAAGGAGGCTCAACTTTAGAATCAGATGTCTTCCAGAAAGCATTACTGATGGCCCTGAAGCTGTACATTCCCTGATCAAGACCCTCATCCCTGACATTCACCCACACAAGATGGAGCTGAACCGGGCCCACAGGGCATTAGGTCCCCCCCGCTCAGATGGCCTTCCACGGGACATAGTGGTAAAACCACACTACTACAGCACTAAAGAGGAAGTGATGAAGAGAGCCCACTTTACCCCCCAAATCCAAGTCCTGGGTCATTCAGTTCAAATCTTCAAAGACATCTCTCCTTTCACCACCCAAAATCGGAGATCTTTGAAACCTCTCCTCACAATCATGTCAGAGAAAAACATAAAATATTGGTGGCAATTTCCTTTTGGGCTGAAATGTGACTTTCAAAATAAATCTTATAGATTTTCCACATTCCAGGAAGGAGAATCCCTCCTGCAACAACTTGGGATAGTCTCTAAAGATCCTCACCGATGCAAACCTCCTCCTCCAGCCTGTCTAAGAGACCACCCCTTCAAGCCCACTCACCACCCTCTGGCAAAAAAACCCAGATCCAAGAAGGCTAAAGAAGGCATCCCACCATGAGAGTGCTCTAATGTTCCTCGGCTCTTTCTCTTTAAACCTCTTGCTTTAGAGACAGACCCACACAGACCTTTTTTTTTGTCCTGTCTCACACAGCTGGTTATGAGACATCTCTAAAATATCTGTACCTCATCACTGCTCCCCTCAATGTTTTTACCTTGCAAGGCCTTTTACTTCCTTTTTTTTTTGGTCCCTCGGAGGGCCCCCAATTTCCACCCACCCCAGCCCATCTTTTATGGGTGGCTCACGCAGGAATCAGTGACTGTTCCAGCCACCACGTAGCAAGATGAGGGTCACTCTCTCATCCAGCATTGAAGTTGAACTGGTTGCCCCCTTTTTCCTATTTTTTTTCTTTTTTTTATTTTAATCCGAGTTTGATGTATGTATGTACCAAGCTGTCTAACAAGGGCCCCACTGAGCCTGAAGGTCTTTATTGTTCGTAGTTAGCTGTTTGAAGTTTGCTGTTTTATTTGTGTTTTGTTTTTCATAGGGGACGTGGTCTGCAGAGCGGCTATGTTGTGTCCACCCCCTGTTTGCGGAGAATGTTTTTTTTGGTTCTCCGGAACAGGGTGCTCCCGCTTTTAGTGGGATCTTCTTTACTGGACATTTGGAGTATGTTCAACATCCTCCTCCCATGCTCTTCTCCCCCATGATTCTTCTCCCTATTTACCTGCTCTCTTCTCTCTCTTAGGTTTTTCTCCTTTTCTACGGTGACAGGAGGGGACTCACTGCTCCTCGGGCTTCAGGACAATCTATCCAGATCCAGACATCCAGCTTACCTCCCATCCACTCACTCCAGGTCTCAGGCAGGTGATCGGGGATAATCGTGTGCACTCCCCCCACTGCTCCATGGCGGACCCTAGTATGTCCAGACTCCCCCTCCTTATAACCTCGCACAACATTCCGGGCCTGAATTCCTCCATGAAATGAAAAAAGACGTGTCAACAGTACGCTGCCCAAAAGTTAGACATTGTCTCTGTGAAGGAAACCCACTTTCCAAAATCATTCTCCCCCTCCTTCATACACCGGAAGTTCCCCAAATTTTACCTAGCCAGCTCTGGCAATAAAACTAAGGGGGTGGGCATCTTTTTCTCTCGTAATGTACACTTTTCATGCATCTCAGAATTGAAAGACCCAGGGGGCAGATATATCTTACTTAAAGGGCACATTGACAACAAACTATTTACTTTTACTTCTTATTATGCCCCGAATAAAGGCCAATCACAATTCTTCGAATCCCTTTTCCAAGCCACTACCCCTCTAGCGGATGGGACAGTAATATATGGAGGTGACTGGAATATGGCATTTGATGTAGGCATTGACAAAACCCGTCCTCTGGGTAGGGACCAAATTCGCCCCTCAAGGCAGAGTCTCAAGGTAGCTAGACAAATTTTTAACCAGGGGCTAGATGACGTGTGGAGGGAACTGAATCCCTTTGTTCAAGACTATACGCACTTCTCAAGCCCCCACAATATGTGTGCCAGGATGGACCACTTTTTCATTCGCACTAACCAAATACCCTTGGTCTCCAAGTCCTTAATTAGGAACTCAGCCTTGTTGGACCCCTCCTCCCTCCTCTTAATTCTGAATAGACCATCCGATTCACGCATCCGATTATATGCTATAACTGGAGGTTAAAGGCCTCTATCCTCAGGAATGCAGCACATGTCTCAGAGCTCAACACAGCGATTCAGGAATACTTTCTCCTGAATGACGTCGACAACATTTCTCTGTCCTCCTTATGGGCTGCTCATAAATCCTCTATTAGAGGAAAGTAGATTCAGATGGCCTTCAGGATTTGTAAAGCTAGAGCGGTAGATATTGAGCACTTGGAAAGGGAATTCTTAACGGCTAACAAACATAAGAAGGGCCCTTCCTCCTACTCCCTGAGCAAACTAGAGGCCGCATGTACTGCCTTAAATTTGGCCTTTATGGCCATTGCAGAGAAGAACCTTAGATGGGAAGGGGCCGATTTTATCTTCAGAGAGATGAAGTGGGCTCCATGCTGGCACACAGACTTGCCCCTAAGCTCAGGGTACACTCCGTACCTAAAATTCGAATGCAGGACAGCTCTCTTTCTCAAAACCCCAATAAAATTCTGACAGCCTTCCAAATCTTTTTTGAGAAGTTATACAATGGCAAGGATAGGAACCCACGTGTTGACAAGCTTCAAGACTTTCTACATTCCCTACCAATCCCCACGCTCCAAAAACTCCATAAAGATGAACTTAAGCAGCCCATCTCCCCAGAAGAGGTTATTCATGTCATTAAGTCGCTTAGGAATGGCTCCGCCCCAGGACCTGACGGTTTTGCGGTTCCATATTATTAATACTTTGCAGACACTTTAGCCCCATATATGGCTTCTTTAACCAATTATGCACAAGCGACTCTTTTTTTTAAAGAAATTTTATTGGTCGTATAGAGGCATGACAAGGCATCAAGGTACAAACAAGGACCCATCTGATCCAAACGGTGCATTTTGTAATAGTAGGTTACAACATGAATGACATTAGAGATAACATAGGAAGTTGGATGGATCTCCCTGTAACAAAGTCGGGGTAGGAGAAACTTGGAAACCAGGAGGGAGAAGGTGAATGTAAGGGGAGGTGGGCGGTCCACCTAGAGTTCTGCGAAAATTTGGGAGCGAGGTTAGAAGTAGTTCCCAATGTCAGAGTGTTAGTCACACAAGGGTTGGCCGGAAGCGCTAATTTCCAAGTATATGGGAGTGTTCATAAGTTCTCTGAAATCTGAAAGAGTCTTGTAGGGTCCCGATTTCTTCTTGAGGTAGAGTAGCGGTGATGAAGGGCATCCATTTATAGAAGAATAAGTCGGAATGTTTAGGATGTGTGAGATCTGTGTTGAGCTTATCCTTATAGAATAATGAGATCATCTCTTTTCTGATCTGAGGAATGGAGGGGCTCATACTAGTAGTCCATTTTTGGAGAACGGCTCATCGGGCCACTAGGAGGCAGGTGAGCATCCAGTCCTTGATCAGAGGATCAAGGGGGTGGGGTTGGGGGGAGAGTAAGATAAGTTGTTTGTCCCAGTGGCTGAAAATTAGTAAATTAGTAAAGGGTCCTTAGGAAGATTAAGCAAGGTTATGCTATTGATGAAGGTGATGACAAGGTCCCAGAAGGCAGCGATGAAAGAGCATGACCAGAAACGGTGGTATAAAGATGGCTTAGGTTGGTTGCAGAGGGGGCAAAGTGAAGCTGAGGGGTTATCCTTGACCAGTATGAAAGGAATGTAGGCCCGATGGATACGTTTAAGTTGTGTCTCCCTCCAAATTTCGTTGGGAGTGATTTTAGCGTTTTTTTCTTGTATCCAAGCATTATTTTGTCTGAGAGGTCCGGAACTGGGAAGTGTTTACTCCAGTGGTCAACCGATGTCTTGATGGTATGACAAAGGGAGAGCAGCAGAAGAGGTCTGTAAATGTTCGATATGGCATAGGAGCCCCCTTGTATGAGACTATCAATGAAGGTCCTGCGGAACCGTTTACTTGGTTCTGAACAAGTTGTCCGTAGAAAACTGAGACACTGGCAGTAGTGGAAAATGTGGGATTTGGGTATAGAGTATTCTTTGACTAGGTGGGTAAAGCTGTGTGGCAGCCCTGTTGTTTCGTCACATAGGGAGGAGAAAGCCGCAATACCGCTCTGGTCCCAATGTTGGAAAATTTTGGGGTCCATTCCCGGTGGGAAATTGGGATTACCTCTAATAGGGAGGTAAGGAGAGATAAATGGAGAGACCTTGGTGAGTTTTCTATATTCTCTCCATGCCAGCACCGTATCTCGATTGAGAGATTGTGCTGAAGAGCAAAGGGAAGGGATTTCCACTTGACATGTAGGACAGCCACTAATGACAGGGGGGAAACCATTGAAGACTCCAATTGGAAATTTGAATAGCGAGAGGATTGATTTATCCAGTCCATGCTGTAGCGGAGAAGGCAGGCAATGTTGTACAGTCTAATGTTGGGGAGGACTAAACCTCCCTCGCTCCTGTGGAACTGCAGTTTGAAAAGTGCTATGGGTGGTCGCTTCTTTTTCCAAAGAAAATTGGATATGGCTTTATTTAAGGTCTGGACATCTTTATGTTTCAGTAACAGAGGTATGGTCTGAAGAGGATATAATAGGCGAGCGAAGCTGACCATCTTGACCAAGTGGCACCTCCCCATGAGGGAGAGCGGAAGATCCATCCAGGCGCTTAGTTCTTGTGTGAGCCTGGCAAGCAGAGGTGGGAAGTTGAGATGATACAATGAGGATGGGAGGTTCCCTATCTTGACCCCCAAATATGTGATGTGAGAGTGGATGATCTGAAAGGGGGCATTTTGGGCCCAAGGGGGATTTTTGATGGAACCTAGCGGGAGGATTTCGCTTTTATGGTAGTTGATGCGTAGACCGGAGCACAGTTTAAATTTATCAAAAATGTTTATTATGGTTGACATATCTGCTGCGGGTTTGGCCGTGAAGATGAGAACATCATCGGCAAAGAGGCAGGATTGGAGTTCTCTGTCTCCGACTTTTATCCCGTGTAGGGGGGCCTGGAATGTTATGTATTTGGAAAGGGGTTCGAGGGCTAAATTAAATAGCAGAGGTGAGAGGGGGCATCCCTGCCTAGTGCCCTTGTGAAGAGCAAAATCGTCTGTGAGGAGACCGGACACCACCAACCGTGCAGTTGGCGCGGAGTACATTGAGCGGATTAGGTGAGTAAAAGAGCCACCAAAGCCCAGCCTCGAAAGAACCATGTGGAGCCATTTGAAGTTGACATTGTCAAATGCCTTTTTGGCGTCTAGGGTGATGATGGCCTGTCCCCCCACCGAAGAGCCCTGGGTACTTTCCAACACTGTCAGAACTTTCCTGATGTTTAGAGTGGCTGTTCTACCCCTCACAAAGCCAGATTGCGCTGGGTCAATTGTATGTGGAATTATGATGGATAGTCTAGATGCTACTATTTTTGAGAGGATCTTAACGTCCATACTGAGTAAGGAGATGGGTTTGTATGAGCCCGGGATGGTGGGATCTTTTCCCTTTTTTGTGAGTAGTTTGATAGTGGCTTGATTCCCTGTGGGCGGGTACGTGCCCCCTTCCCATAGTTTGGAATATACAGCTAGTAGTGGGGGGGTCACCATGTCTTGAAATGTTTTGTAGAATTCTCCTGTTAGACCGTCTGGGCTTGGTGCTTTAGAGGATGCTAGGTGACGTATAGTGGAATTTAGTTCGTCTAGCGTGATTGGTGCGTTTTATATTTCCAGTTGGGCAGGTGTAATTTTGGGAAGAGGAATTTGGTCCAGGAAAGATTGGGCTAGGGTCTCGTCCATGGGGTCCGGGGCGTAGAGAGATTCGTAGTAACGTAACATAATTTGGCTTAGGTCCTTGGGGTCTGAGCGTAGGGCACCCGAGGGGTCTTGTAAGGATGTGATATGAGTGGGGGAGTAAGGGCCTTTGCAAAGTCTGGCTAATAGTTTACCCGCCTTATTGCCATATTTGTGCATAGTAGCCTCAAATTGTGTTTTCTGAAGTAGTTCTAAGTTGTCGGTCCACGCATCGAAAACTTTTTTGGCTAGTAACCATTCGGTTCTCGAGTCAGAAGTGTTAGAGTGAGATAAGGATGATTGGGCGTTTCTAAGCCTTTCACTAGCCGTTTTGTAGTTTGAGAGCAAGCATTTCTTATATGAGGCTGTGTAGGAGATGATGCGGCCTCGCAGGAAAGCCTTTCCAGCTTCCCAAAAGAGATTAGGTTCCTCTGTGTGTGCAGCATTGTGTGAACTAAATTCCCGCCATTCCGCATTTAAAAAGCTAATAAAGTCCTCGTTATGTTGTAGATAGGAGGGGAATCTCCATAGGTTCTGGGGTTACGGTCGGTCAGCGAGAAGAAGGGATATAGAGACCGGAGCATGGTCAGATATTGCTATGGGGTAGATGTCTGCCTCCCTTAAAAGAGGAACAAGATGGTCTGTGGAGAAAAAGTAATCTATCCGTGTAAGAGTATTGTGCGGGTGCGAGAAAAATGTGAATTCCTTGTCTGTCGGGTGTAATAATCTCCAAATGTCTACGAGATGGAGAGAGCACATTGTGTCGGGAAGTAGCGTGGCAGAGGGGTCAGGACGTGATGAGCGAGTACGTTTTGGAGAGGATTTGTCCTCCAGAGGGTCCATTGCGGCATTAAAGTCCCCGCCCACCACATGGGGAAAATGGGAGTTCCTTAACAGAAACACCGCCATTTTGCCAAAAAAAAAGGCTTGCTGGGGCCGTTGGGGGCATAAGCATTTGAGATGAGATAGTCCTTATTGGGTAATTGGAGATGGGCCGTGATTAATCTCCCAAAGTTATCAGTTTCCACCGAGACCACTGTACAAGGTAGGTTTCTGTTAATCAGGATAAGGACCCCCGCTTTGCGTCCTATGGCCTGAGACCCTAGAACTGTCCCCACCCAAAGCCTCCACATGCGATGGAAGTCTGACAAGGGGAGGTGGGATTCTTGGAGGAGGGCGATATCGGTTTTGAGCCTTTTCAAGTGGCGGAGAATTTTAATTCTTTTTTGGGGTGACCTAAGGCCTTTCACATTCCATGAGACGGGAGGAGGTTCTTAGGGTGGAGGGGAACAGTCTGAAGGTAGCGTACACCTCCGAAACCCACCCCTGTCAAGATCCCAGAGTCCGGTATCCTGCGTTTCGCCCCCAGGAATAGGACTAATTGTCTTTGGATGGAACATGTCACCAGAGCCACCTTTGACTATTGAAACCCTCTAATTAGTGCCGGGTAGAGGTTAATGGGTTATTCCTGATAGAGTAGAGTTTACGAATACGGGGGTTGCCGGGGTCGTTCGGAAAAAAAAACCGTTTTACCGCCACAAAGACAATTCCTTGAGGGTAAAAGGGGTACACC
>BLSH010419836.1:199974-210017 GCA_018402905.1 Glandirana rugosa
CCACTAGGTACGTTTGCATTTCCATGTATATGTACACCCCCGACGAGGTATACATCCATGTACTTGTGGAGATCAGGTTAGTGGAATGGATTACCGTGGGCCATGGTTGGTGATGTAAAACGGTTAACGTACTGGGGTATACACCATATGGAAAACTACACGGTTACACCCCCTACAATGCAACCGTTTTGTTATGTTGGAAAGAGTTTTGCTCGGGACTCTGTACAACGATTGGATTTTTGTCGGTTAGGACTCCGTGGGAAACCAGCGGTACAAATAGCTGTAGTGGTCCCAGCAACGGATTTTAAAAGAAAAGAGTAAGATCTGACCCATGTAGGTTCACGGGGTTGGTACCGGGTGCCATTAGGTAAGGTGATTGGACTAGAGGTGTTCATGTACCTACATATGGAGCAGCCCCCACATGTATATGTACCTTTACGTTTGCATGGATCACCAGGAAACGAGCCCTTAAATTCACAGCAAACCAACTGGTCTTTTAGTGACAGTGCTCGTTTATAGGTGATTGCCGGGGTGGGTGGCACATGGGGTTTTAGTAAAGGGTCTGAGGTTAGGAGATGCCAATGCTTCTGTATAATCGTTCTAACCAACGTGTGTTGTCTGTTGTACTTATTGATGATCCTAACGGTATGTTTGTCATCCTTCTCCTTGTGGTGAAAGGAGAAGAGTATATCATGTCGTGTGCGGTTATTTGCCCTATTGAAGGCCTTCCTAAGGTAAGTTTTGGAATAAACCCGTAGTAGAAGTCTATCTCTAAGTTTTTTCGCTTCTTGGAGAAAGTCCGTGGAGTCAGAGCAGTTGCGTTTTAAGAGCAAATACTGCGAAAAGGGAATCGATCTTATCAGTGGGGTTGGATGAAAACTATCAGCGTGGTGTATTGTGTTACCAGCTGTAGGTTTTCTAAACAAACCACTGGATAACCTATCATCATCCTCCTTTTGAATGGTA
This sequence comes from Glandirana rugosa, assembly GCA_018402905.1. Taxonomy (NCBI): domain Eukaryota; kingdom Metazoa; phylum Chordata; class Amphibia; order Anura; family Ranidae; genus Glandirana; species Glandirana rugosa. Next base: position 200,941 of record BLSH010419836.1, read on the forward strand.
ATGTCAAGAAATGTAAGTTTTTTAACATTGTAAGTCATAGTAAATTGAAGATGGAGGTCATTTACATTGAGTTGTTTAAGAAAAGTCTCAAGTAGATTCATTGGGCCCTCCCAAATGAGAAAGACATTGTCTAAAAAGCGAAACCAAGCTTGTATATGGTTAGTTAGATGGATCAAAGATCCATGTGATAACAGTTGACGTTCCTACTCCCCCAGGTACAGATTGGCATACGATGGGGCACAGCATGTCCCCATCGCAACGCCCTGTACCTGGAGGAAATGGGAACCATCAAAGGTAAATACATTGTGTGTAAGGATATATTGCAAGGCTTCACACAAAAACAGATTGATCTTATCAATGTCATCCCTATGGGATTGGGATAGAGTGCGTTGTATAACCTCCAAACCCTTGGTGTGGGGAATGGAGCTATACAAGGCCTCCACATCGATGCTGACCATAATAGCTTCTGGCGAAACACAGATGTCCTCAAGTTGCTGAAGAAGATGTATCGTGTCTTTAACGTAGGAGGGTAAACTCACTACGAATGGTCTCAAATGGGCATCAATAAATCTACTGAGATTTTCTGTGATACTCCCGTTTCCTGAGATTATCGGTCTCCCTGGAGGGGTGACCGAGTTTTTGTGGACCTTCGGGAGACTATAGAAAGTGGGTATTTTAAGGGTGTTTGGTGCGAATAAGATCCCACACATCTTTTGTCGATGATGTCGTTTGCATAAGCCTCGTCCACCATGACATAGAATTTGGCATTACATTTCTCAATCTTATATTTAGAGATAGATATGTACCACTCTTTATTATGGAGAATGTCTAAGCACATTTTTTTATATTGGTCATTACCCATTATTACAATATTGCCCCCTTTGTCGGAGGGCTTTATTGTAAGGTCATTACATTTTTTCAGGTTGTCAAAGGCTTGTTGTTAGCCCAATGACAAATTACCCTGATGTTTACGGGATTGGATTTTTTTAATATCTGAAGTGGTTTCTTTAATTAATAATGACCTAAAAATTCTGACGAAAATTATGGCGATTCGGATATCCAACTTTATAGGCCTATATGTACACAGGGATCAGGTGGGTTTCATACCAGGGAGACAAAGCCCAGACCAGATCAGGAGGGTGATTGATATCACCTCCCTTCTGAAGTCGGGTTGGGATACTGGTGTTCATTAGGAGGGGTTCCTTCTCTCATTAGACATGACAAAGGCTTTTGATATGGTCTCCTGGTCCTACCTCTTTCCGGTTCTCCAGCACTGGGGTTTTGGCCGATCCTTCCTAAACATTATAAAAGCCCTATACTCTAATCCTGTAGCCACAATTAAACGTCATGGCTTCCATTCCACTCCTTTCCCCATCAGAACTGGCACAAGGCAGGGCTGCCCAATGTCCCCGTTGATCTTTGCCCTGGTTGTAGAGGTCCTGGCAATTGCCCTTAGATTTAATCCTGACATACATAGGGTGAGATGTGGCACACAATTTCACAAATGTGCACTATATGCTGACGACATCATGCTCTTTGTTACGGCGCTCCACATCTCTCTACCAAATATTTGCAGGATCCTGGACGAGTTTGGCAAACTCTCAGGTTTACACGTGAATTACTCCAAATCATTAGCCCTAAATATAAATTTGTCTGATCAATTAGTCAATGCTCTAAAAAGCAACTTTCGGTTCAACTGGGTCGACAAAAAACTTCTGTATTTAGGGGACCACATCACGCCTTCCATTGATAATCTATACGCAGTGAACTACCCTCCCATATAGAAAGTATACACAAAATCAGCGCTGCCTAATCAATAAAGATATAGAGAACGATTGCAGCCTTGCATCAAGGGAATCACCATCCCACAATCAAACTTATGAAAAAAATAGGATGCAGCGCAAAATTATGATAATACAACAGTCATAGTCCATTTAACATGCAAATAAGGTATAGAAGGAAGTTCAAAAACATATGCGGTTTCCAAATAGTGGTTTAGTAAAGAAGACAGTCCTCTGTGTATGCATGCATCACACTGAAAAGGTGCTCTCCCTTCACCAGCTGGCACACTCCCTCACCTTAATGTTTGACCCCAGTTCCACTAGAGGGTCAAACACGCATACCCACAAGGGGTTAAGCAGGACTGGAAGTCCTATGATGATGGAGACTGAGTAACCGTAAGTGAGACCAGGTAGGGCGTTCTCATCCACATCAATGCCGAGAGTGCATAGCCAAAAAGAGAGGAGGAAATTTAAGTGCACACCGTTTCAACTAAAGAAAGTAGTATTTATTCAAATGCACTTACATACAGATGTCTTGAGGATCGCATAAAAGCAGAAAAAAAAAACGCATTAGAACGAAATGAGAGTTTTCTGATCTCTGCAGATGTGGGGTCACTGTATACAATTATTAGCCATCATGAGGCCCTCTCTTCTGTTAAATGGGCGCTTGAGTCGTCTGAGTTGAGTTCAAAACATCAAAAGTTTTTAGGTGAATGTCTGGATTTTTGCTTACGCAGTAACTACTTCTGGTATAGGCATCTGTTTTATTTACATACCAGGGGTGTGGCGATGGGTGCTCGTTTTTCTCCCAGTGTTGTCAACATCTTTATGGCACACTGGGAGCAAGACAGTGTGTTCCAGGAGCGCCCTGAGCAACCCTCCCATGTACCTAACACTGGGTCAGGATTTGCGGACATGAGGAAACCTAGGGCTTTCCTAGTTAGGCAGGGTTAATTCTAACAAAATGAATCTGTTAATGAGGCTTCTATACCTATTTCGATCACTCCCAATTCCAATTCCCAGAGGCCCTCTCAAAAAATTCTAAGCCAAAATCATATGCTTCATTTTGAGTAACAAAGGGCATAGGCTAAACAGAGAGACCATGTTCCGGCTCAGGGAACAAGGAGGCCTGAATCTCCCAAACTTATTATGGTACTATCAAGCTGCTCAACTCTCTCAGCTCTCGACCATTTACTCAAAAAGGGCACATCCCGACTGGGTTCATCTGGAAAGACAAGCAATCCTTACACACACTATTGACTTTCTATTATGGTGCCCTCCTAAAGCGAGACCCCCGTAATGGTTCCTACTTTATCTCACTCCCTGGTCCTATGGGACAGCATCAAAGATAATAGCAATTTGAACTCCCCCTGGCGTCCACTTTCCCACCTATTCTATAACTCGTTTTTTCCTCCTGGGATGGACATTAGGGCCTTCCGTTGGTGGCTGGACAAAGGCCTGTACAGAATTGGCCATTTTGTAAATTGCACAGGCCTACTATCTGTATGTAGCTCAGTGCGTAAGCAAACTGCACATGCCTGTGACTGAGAGGTTCAGGCTTCATCAAATTATCCATTTCATTAGATCTTTGTGGAAAGGCAAGTCTTCCCCCTTATCTCTCACAGCCTATGAGGCTTGGTGGGGTCAGGCTATGGAGCAGAGGGGGGGCATTTCGGTGAGCTGGATTTTGACTAGAGCCTGAAGGCCTGGCGCAGGGCCTTCTCTGCAGCCACAAAAGGCATCTATAACACTACCCTGGTCGAGGCCAACCTAAAGATTCTGACGCATTTGTACCTGGTCCCCTCTAGACTGTTTCCGCCAATGCGGTCTCATTGGCATGATGACTCATACCTGGTGGGAATGCCCTAAGATTAGGGGTTTATGGAATAAAATCTTTCATCTCATTAGGAAAATTACGGGTCTCCCAATTCAGAATTCCCCCCAAATTGACCTGCTAAATTCTATGGGTCCTGAGATTCCTAAACTAACCAAGCGCCTCATAACCTTCATCCTGATTGGGACGAAAATATTGATCGCTAGAGCTTGGAAACATCCCCATGTTTCCTTCAACCAAGTTAAAAAGAAAATTTCTTGGATTATGACTCAAGAAAAGACGGCAATCATTCTTATGGACTCCATGGAGAGACATGGTGCAATCTGGGATCCTTGGCTTGCATACGTCTCTGGAGCATAACTTTTCGTGCTTTTACAAGTTTCTTCTATTCAGAGGGTGAGTTCATCCCGTCACCGATACTTCTTCTCCCTTGCTTGATGTCTTAGGTTTTTACACATATTGTTTGTTTTCATCTCTATTGTGTTCTCGATGAATATACCTTCCACGGTTGCCCGAGCAATGTATAGACTAGACCTATCTCTTTATTTTTTTATTTTTTTTTTCAAGAGATTTTATTGTCTTTTCCAGAAAATAACAGGTTACAAGGCAGATATTTACAGTATATAAAATTTCTTTTGGTACATTCGAAATAGAGTTACAATCAAGACACGTAACAATGTTAACCGGCGGTAGGGGTCTGGAGGGGGGGTGGGGGGGATAGGGAAGACGTTGGTTCGAACTGTGTGTTGAAGAGGGGCTGAGGGTGACTACAACACGAGTATTATCGGGAGAAAGTGTCAATTTCGGGGGGCAATTGGGAGGATTTTGTGAGTGTTGGCATACCTGTGGGTCATTGTTGGAGGTAAGTATCCCATTTACTGTGAGGATGGATGGACCTCTGTCAAACCTTTGAAAGCATATCATAGTTAACAGAAAGAGGGCGCACACTGAACATATAAAAGGCATTCTACATTGAAAGGGGCAGTTCATCTCTGTTGGACGGGAGGGGCCAATAGTATGTATAGAATTAATCAATAGTCCAGCCTTGGTGTCGTTGTCTGTAAAGGGGCTGTAAATCCTGGAGTGTTTCTGGGATTCAAAGTATGGAAGGTTGATCCACCAGTGGGAGGATTCGTTTGAGTCCATCGGAGTATAGGTGGGGGGTTTTTTGAAGGTGATCTCTTTCGTTTTGGGGGAGGGCTTGTTGTATGTAGGACCCCCATTTCTTGAGAAATCTTGCATTAGCGGAGATCGATGAAGGGTCCGAAGAGAGTTTGTCCATATACAGTAGCCAGAGCAAGTCCTTTTGTACCAGGGGTAGAGAAGGGCCCGGAGGGTGAGTCCAGTTCTTTAGGATGGCCTTTCGTGCAGTTAGGAGGACTGTGTGTATCCATGGGACGGAGGGGTGAATAGCAGTGTGGCGAGTTGTTCTGTAAATAGCGTGGTCCCAGTAGCAGAGTAGTAGGGTCAGAGGGTCTTTGTTCAAACTTATATTAGTGATCTTGTATATGAAGGAGATAATCTGATCCCAGAAGGAAGTAATGCGTGGGCATAGCCAGAATCTGTGGAAGAAGGTGGGTTTGACGGTAGAGCACAAAGGGCAGAGTGCGGATTCTGAGTTGTCTTTATTTTAAGGTCTGGCTCGATGGCCTGTGTGGCTTCCCTAGGGCTGCATACCCGGTGGCGGAGGGGGACAAGCCCACCTCCACAGCACAGTTTGATCCCAATTGGGGTGCTGCAGGGGATTGACTACATCTGCTCCCTTTGGGAACATCCCCTCTGCCCCTCTGGTATTGGTAGCCACAGGGCAGTTTCATTGAATGGAAGGTTATACAATTTCCATAATTTAAGTTGCATTATGTGTTATGTACGTAATCTATCTGAACTTCTCTGCAATGTACTGTCATTTTGATTTCTTTTGCTCAAAATCAATAAAAATCTATTGCAAACAGAGAGTGAATAACAGGGTTCACTCAAAAAAGTGGTCATTGGGGACACTACGGTACTTAGAAAATGTACTTTATTCAAAAGATATGGCAAGCTATACAAAAACTAAAATATTGAATGACCTTCACCAGTTATTAAAAAGACAACGTTGTCTTGGACAGGGAGTAGACACAGCTGCTCACACACCTCATCTCATTCATCCAGACACACAATTTCTCATCCTAGGCAATCATAATGATCTGGAAAGGTTCCAGGGGGCTGATGTGTATTCCAGATGACTGGGTGTAGACAGGCTGGAGGTATTAATCAGAAGATAGTCCTCCACTGTGTATGGTGTTCACTGGGATACACTTGGTGATAAAGGGATGGTGTCCTGTAAGGATGCAGCAATGCACACGTTTATATCTCTGTACTGCAGGCTAATGGTGCTAGGTGATTGCCACGGTAACAGGGTTCACTGTTGTCACCCCTTGGAACAGCATGGTAGATTAAGGGTGGCTCGGTATCTCTAGGCAGTAAAACTGGGACATAAGTCTCTCACCTCTTCTGCCGAGTGCCAGCTCTCTGTTCGCCCACGTCTGCTACTCTCAACTCCTTTGCTGGTGCTTCCTAGTTGCGCACCCGTGCTTCCTGTAGCCAGATAAACTTGTTATGGATCAGTTGCTTAACCACACCATCCCACAGTGTGTGTCTTCCGCCCGTCCGTTGTGTCTCCACCCACGTCATGTGCGTGATGACGCACCGCTGGCGTGTTTCATTAGCCAATCGTTAATTTCCTCAGAGCTAAGGAGGAGTTGGAGACCCGTGCTATTTATTGATGTGACAGTGCCCACAAGCATGCATTCATACTGTGGGCTTATAGTTCGTCAACTGCAAGGGGGAACAAAACCGAAGGACCAACATCCACGCATTATAACAAGTTTGGTTCACAATGAAAACAAGTAAAATCCATCCTTGAGAAACATTGGTCGGTTCTAACGCTGTCACCCTATATTTGTGGGATCGTTGGAAGCAGACCCCTCCTAACAGCCAAGAGAGCTAGGTATCTAAACAACATTATTGTTCATTCAGAATATCAAAGATCAAAGATGTGCATAAGACAAAGGATTTTTTCAATTTTGATGGGTTCAAAAAATTCAAAATAAAACAGTTTGTGAATTGCTCCATGACTAGGGTGACATATGTGCTATCTTGCCCATGTAATAAACAGTATGTAGGGAAGACTAAAAGAGCCCTTCGGACAAGGATAAGCGAACATATATCTAGTATCAAAAAGAAAGATGATGATCACCCCATTTCAATACATTTTGCTCAGTTTCATGACAGGGACTCAAAGGGGTTACGGGTCAAGGGAATTTAGGCCCTGGACCTACCCCTAAGAAGGGGAGACTTTGATCAGATTCTCCTACAGAAGGAAAAGATGTGAGTGTATAATTTGGGAACCCTAACCCCACAGGGTTTAAACACTGACTGTAGTCTACAACCTTTTCTGTAGGAGTAGGAGTGTTTAAAACTAGAAATCTAGACATACATAGAGGAATAGGATAATCCAGTCACAGATTGTATATTATAACCTGTTAACCCTCCAACAAATGCCGCATAAAAAAAAAATGAATGTGTTAAAATAATGACTAATGGTCAATTGAGAGGTACTACTTTCAAGGGACCATAAGGTCAAGATAAGGTAGAAATAGGAACTGAAAACGCTGCCTGATGGTACATGGATTTAAAGGTTAGTGTGGTGAATGCCATTTGAATGGAGGAAAGTTGAGAAGACTGACATCTAGTGGCCATTTCAATAAATTATATGAAGCCTGAATATGAATAAATAGCACGGGTCAACAACTCCTCCTTAGCTCTGAGGAAATTAACGATTGGTTAATGAAACGGGTCAGAGGTGAGTCATCACACACATGACGTGGGTGGAGACGCAACTGACAGGCCGAAGACACACTCTGTGGAATAGTGTCGTTAACCACTTGCCGACTGCCAACCGCAGGTTGACGGCGACAAGGTGGCTCAATATCGCAAACCATATGATGGCGGCTGCGAGATCATGCACTGTGAGCGCGTGCGCGCTGCCGGAGGCACGCTCGCACACTCACTATGTTCGGTGGGGCCAGGGAGCGGGTGCGGCGAACTCCATCTCCGCCGGCTACCCGCGATGCCCCCCCGCAGTGAAAGAACGGAGATCCGTGTATGTAAACACGGATCTCCTTTCTTTGAGAGGGGGAAGGGCTGTGATCACAGCCTTCCTCTATATGGAAGCTGTGATCACGCCCCTTCCCCTGCCAGTCAAACACTATCACAGTTAGAACACACCCAGGGAACACAGTTAACCCTTAGAGCGCCCCCCCAGGTTAACCCCTTCACTGCCAATGGCATTTACACAGTAATCAGTGGATTTTTATAGCACTGATTACTGTATAAATGCCAATGGTCCCAAAAAAGTGTCAAAATGGTTCGACATGTCCGCCGCAATATCACAGTACCGCGAAAAATCACAGATCACCACCATTACTAGTAAAAAATAAAAAAAATAAAAACCCCAGAAATGAATTCTCATCATCCGTAAACGCGGCAACTTTTGCGTAAACCAATCAATAAACGCTGATTGCGATTTTTGTTTATCACAAATAGGAGGTAGAATATAAATGGGCCAAAACCGTTGAAAAAAATGTTTTTTATATATTTTTTTTTAAATTTGTATTTTAGCAAAAAGTAAGAAATTTGTCGCTCTTCTTTTGTTTATAACGGCGATCAGAAATGATGCAGCGGTGATCAAATACTACCAAAAGAAAGCTCTATTTGTAGGAAAAAAAGGAAGCAAATTTTGTTTGGGTACAACGTCGCACGACTGGGCAATTGTCAGTTAAAGCGACGCAGTGCCTAATCGCAAAAAGTGCTCTGGTCCTAAAGCGTGAAATCCTTCTGGGGCTGAAGTGGTTAAGCAACTGATCCATACCAAGATTATCTGGCTACAGGAAGCAAAGGTGCGCAACTAGGAAGCACCAGCCAAGGAGATGAGAGTAGCAGACGTGGGTAGAGTTGAGCGAAACCGGAGTGTAAAGTTCAGGTTCGTACCGGACTTTGGGTTGTCCGTGTCCCAAACCCGGACATTTGAGAAAAAGTCTGAGTTCGGGTTCGATATTCGGGTATTTTTCGCATCTTTTCAATAGCTGCAGGGCAGCCCAGTGTACTACGTGACCGGTTAGTGTCGGTACGGTAATCATCAGTACCGACACTACCGAAGATTCCCGTTTGCTCACTTTACGAACAACTAACCGACGGGACGTCGATAACTTTTCTACGCTTTTTATGGGCTTATAGCTTGGGCTTGAGTCTGAAAAAGAGTTTACAGGCCCAAACCCTGTGCCTGTTGGGTTTCAGGCCATGCTTGGACTTGAAATGTGAGGCCAAAGCGAGTTGAGATGGGTGCAGACGATGAGAGTAGAGGAACCGACCACGAAGGATCAACGCGTGGAAACGAAGGACATCGGTCTATTAGAACCATA
>BLSH010419848.1:33534-56613 GCA_018402905.1 Glandirana rugosa
CCAAGAGGCGTTTGCGCAAAAGTTACCGCGTCTACAAACTATGGGAATTGATTTATGGCGTTTTTATTATTTTTTTTTTTACTAGTAATGGCAGGGATCTGCGATTTTTATCGGGACTGCGATATTGGGGCGGTTATGTCGGACTTTTTTGACACTTTTTTGGGACCAATGACATTTATACAGCGATCAGAAATTTAAATGTCCACTGATTACTGTGTAAATGTCATTGGCAGTGAAGGGGTTAACCTGCAGGGGGCAGTGAAGGGGTTAAATATGTTCCCTGGGTGTTCTAACTGTGGGGGGGTGGGGCTGGCCGGGACATAACAGATCTAACTGATCCCAGTGACAGGGATCAGTAGATCTGTTATGTCCCCTGTCACAGAACGGAGAACCGCTGTGTTTACAACGGCGGTTCCCCATTCTGCAGGTCTGACAGGGGAACATGGCATGGCCACGCAGCGTGCGGCGGGCGCGAGCCGCCGCTGCCTGTGAGTGTGCGCCAGGAGCACGCACATGGCCAGGACGTCCATGGACTTCCACCCGGCATTTCAGATCCGCGCTGGAGCCGTACTTTGGCTATAGCGCGGATCTGGACGGGTTAGAAAGTAAAGAGATGTCACTGGTAGTCAGAGTTCTGTTGGAGAGATTGATAACATTTGTCTTCAATGCTGTGGACGATCCCGTAGCTGATAAGACACGGTGCTTGTGCCTTCTCCGTTCTTTTTTGCCTTTTACCTCCCCTTCTTGTTTGCATTTTTTCTTTTTCTTTTTGCCATTTGTAGGGCCAGCTGAGTTTAAAGCTTGTGATTTATTTTTGTTCAGGGAGTTGGCAACAGATCGATGGCTATCTGGCGATGAGTCGGATGCTGTGATGGCTGAAGTTTCATGTATTGATTTGTTTTCAGGATCCGAGAAACTGACCCATTTTTTAAATGCGGCTCTTCGTGAGCGTCTTGGATGTTGGCCCGGTTTTGTCCAGATATATACAGAACCATTTTCATAATCAGTCCGATCTCTGAAAAGTTTTTCTTTTTTTGCAGAAAGGTTAGTCCTTTGAAAAAATGTAATTTGAAAAATAACACTGTTCTCTTCATTGATTTTTAGGACATGTCTTCCTTGTATTAAATCACAAGCGATGTGTGTTGTAAAGAAACATTTCAATATACTCTCTAGAAAATTTCTTTCCTTATATTTTAGCTTCACATGGTTTCCCAGTCACCATACACATTGCAATCAGATCTTCAATTTGGACAACAATCGTTCTCCACAATGTTTTCAACTAATGACGATCAGAAGACTGCCCTTATGTTGAATTTCACTAACAGCTGTAGCAATATATGACATACTAATAGTATTGATATTCTTTGTTTATAGCTTGTCTTTGAAATTGTTGCAATTTATTTATAGAAGATACAATGTTTTTATTCTTATTTTACTCATCTATGTTGCTGTTCAGCACACCAGAACCTCTACACACCTGAGTGTGCTGACTACATCAGCCACATATTTGATGAATGCTGGACTGATTACCCAATCAGAGCCGGAAGTTCACATCAAAGGCTTTTTTCATATATATATATATATATATAGGTTTATCAGTCTTAGCATCCAGGCTATGATTAAGCACCTACACACAATGGTGTGAAACGCGTAAGCCTTTTTTGTACAATACCTATTGATTCTGGAATACTGTATGGATCTTGGATTTTATGTCATTTAAATAAAAATCACCTTCAAGGAGTGCAGCCGTCCAGCAATTATTCTTCATTGCCTTCAGCTTTGCAGAGCTGCACCTTTTTCTGAACCTGGGAATTGGAGCAGAGGCCATCCAGCCTAGAGCGGTACAACTCTCTTTTTTCAAAGACCGGGATGGCTTAACCCCAACGTAAAGGCACACATAAAAGCAAAGGAGAAGGCCTTCAAAAAACACAAGACTGAGGGGACCATATCAGATTTTCATATCTATAAAACACGCAATAAGGAATGCAAAGGGGCAATCAGAGCAGCTAAGATAGAACATGAAAGACACATAGCAGAGGAGAGTAAAAGGAATCCCAAGAAATTCTTTAAGCATATAAATAGTAAGAGAGGGAGGTCAGATCATGTTGGCCCCATAAAGAATGATGAAGGTAATCTGGTTGCAAAGGATGGAGAAATGGCAAAGGTGTTAAACTCATTTTTCTCCTCAGTATTCACGAAGGAAACAGGGGGCTCAATTATTCAGAACTTCAATGCTGATCCTCACGGCACATCACAGGAAGCACCCTCATGGCTAACTGAGGATAAAATCAGAAATAGGCTTGAAAAACTCAACACTAATAAGTCACCGGGACCAGATGGCTTACACCCGAGGGTCCTTAAGGAACTTAGCCAAGTTATTTCCAGACCCTTGTACCTAATCTTTAAGAGCAGTTTTCTGACTGGTATGATACCAGCTGATTGGAGGAAAGCCAATGTGGTACCAATATATAAAAAAGGACCAAGATATATCCCTGGGAATTACAGACCAGTCAGCTTAACATCAATAATTGGCAAGCTCTTGGAGGGAATAATAAGGGATTACATACAAGAGTATTGTAACGAGAACGGTATCATTAGTGGTAATCAGCATGGGTTCATGAAGGATCGTTTAACCTTCTATGAGGAGGTGAGCTGTCATCTAGATAAGGGAAGGCCTGTAGACGTGGTGTATCTGGATTTTGCGAAAAGCATTTGATACAGTTCCCTATAAACATTTACTGTACAAACTAAGGTCCCTCAACATGGATCAAAGGGTGAGCACCTGGATTGAAAATTGGCTACAAGGGCGAGTCCAGAGGGTGGTGATAAATGGGGAATACTCAGAATGGTCTGGTGTAGAAAGTGGAGTTCCCCAAGGTTCTGTCCTGGGACCAATCCTATTCAAATTATTCATAAACGACTTTGAGGAGGGGGTGAAGAGCTCAATCTCAATATTTGCGGATGATACCAAGATAAGCAGGGCAATAAACTCTCCACAGGATGTGGAGACCTTGCAAGAAGATGTGAATAAATTAATGGGGTGGGCAGACAAATGGCAGATGAGATTCAACGTAGAAAAATGTAAGATAATGCATTTGGGTGCCAAGAACAACAAAGCAAACTACTCACTAGGGGGGAGCCTCTGGGGGAATCTAGAATGGAAAAAGACCTAGGGGTCCTGTTGGAGAACAGGCTCAGCAGTGGCATGCAATGCCAAGCTGCTGCAAACAAAGCTAACAAAGTGTTGGCATGCATCAAGAAAGGGATCAACTCCAGGGATAAAACAATAATTCCCCCACTATACAAATCTCTGGTGAGGCCGCACCTGGAGTATGCCGTCCAGTTCTGGGCACCGGTCCTCAGGAAGGATGTCCTGGTATTGGAAAGGGTACAGAGAAGGGCCACAAAGCTTATTAAGGGATTGGAGGACCTTAGTTATGAGGAAAGATTACAAGCGCTGAACTTATTCTCTCTGGAGAAGAGACGCTTCAGAGGGGATATGATTTCAATGTACAAATACTGTACCGGTGACCCCACAGTAGGTACTAAACTATTACGGGCAAGGGAGCACACAAAGACACGTGGCCATTCACTAAAAATGGAAGAAACGCGGTTTAGACTTAAAAGGCGTAGAGGGTTCTTTACGGTGAGAGCAGTGAAGATGTGGAATTCTCTTCCACAAGCAGTAGTCTCTGCTGGGAGTCTAGATAATTTCAAAAAACTATTAGATGCACACCTAAGGGACCACTACATTGCGGGGTATACAATTTAATACTGATATTAAAAACACACACATAGGTTGGACTTGATGTGTCTTTTTTCAGCCTCGTTTACTATGTAACTATGTAACAAAACACCCCCATAAAACACTTTAAAGAGATCTATATATAAATATATATGTAGCTATGTGTGTACTCCAAATATGTAAACTGGTGCTAAATAATAGGATGTAAATGAATACAGATACAAATCATCACATACTGAACACACATTAATAAATGGAAAAAATAGAAAATAGGAGGGGAATGCCCCAGCCAGGGAAAAATGCACTATTTCAAAAAAAGGTTCACATCATAAGTGAAGGAAATTAGACAAAAAAAAAGAGCAAAACAAAACGTTTGATTACAAAGTAAGGAATTATTTTCGATGAAGAGTAGATATATCCAATGTACTATCCTTATTTGGAACATTTAGTATGGTATAATACCTTTGAGTCAATCTCGAGGCGGATGACCCTCTCTTTAATTTGTTTACAAAATGCTTTTATTGGATATTGGAAGGGTGGGTACAAAGAAAACATACAAGATATGATAACAGTACAATCCAAGAGGTAGGTGAGTGTGACACAGTACAAAAGACATCAGGTAATACGTTATACAGAAAACTGAATTAGTCGTTAATTATAGAATCCCAAAGAGACCATTTTTGATCATATGTACTAATTTGATCGTGTAACGTAGAATGGATATATTCTGTAAGCCTAATTGTAGACATTCTTGAGATAACTTGTTGCCATGTGATTCTAGGTGTACGCCAGTTGCAGGCGATCATCCAAATGATTGCACTACAGAGGGTATGCAGGAGTCTGTTAATTATGACGAGGGACATTAGGAATTTTCTTGAATAAAAGACATATTTGGGGTGAAAGAGTGATTTTATCAACCGTTAGTTTGTCTGCAATATTAGTAACCGATTTCCATATTGAATCTAAATGTTTACAATCCCAGAATATAAGTATAAGGGTTCCTTCATTTGGGCAGCCTCTAAAACAGTTGGGGGAGCAGTTAGGGTAGAATTGATGAATTCTAGAGGGGGTCATATACCATCTAGTCATAAGTTTATATGGGGATTCATGGATAGCAGGAGAGCAGCAACTCTTCTGAAGATTGCCAAACATTGTATACCAATCTCCAATAGAGACACTGCATTTGAGTTCTTGTTCCCATTGAAGCATAGGTTTAAATTTATCTATAATTAAGGGGTTGATGCACAGTTTGTATAAAGAAGAGATCTGGCCGCTATCTCTAGAGGAAGAAGAACATATTTTTTCAAAAGGAGAAGGGATGTTGAGGTTATTAATTGCATAGCGGGAGGAGTAGAACTCTTTGATCAAATTATAATTAGTAAGTTCAGAGGCTGTGAGTTTATAGGTGTTGCATAGGTATTCAAAGGTGGCAAACAGCCATATGGACCAGTCGAACAACACAGGCTTCCACACCATGCCACCCTGAAACCAAGGGATAACACATACACCATCCTATTATGTCCTGCAAGTTGTCAGTTTCTCCTTTTGGAAATTAATGTTGAAATATTATATAACATGTTCTTCTTCATCGACTTGGACTATACGTTTATGCTTACCCCTTATTTTGCATTCTGTATTTCCTGTAACACTCTACATGTTATGCCCCTGCGCGGGTAACAATTCCCTTATGTGTTAACTGGGTTTATTCCCAAATAAACTTTTTGAAACCAAAGGTGGCAAACAGATTGTCTTGTGTAAGAGATTTCAAACTGGTGAGTCCCATCTGTTTCCAAATGATAAACTCATCTGGGTTGTTGAATGCTGGGGGGAAGCAAGAGTCTCCTAAGAAAGAGGCTAGTATAGGGGGATGTGGGGATAATTGTAAGGAGTCTTTATATTTAATCCAAATTTGGAGAGAGTGGACAACAATCTTGTTAAGTTTAAACAAATGTTTTGAGTTTGATATGTTGGACCAAGCAATGCTCTCCAACCAATATGGATGAATGGCGTTGCATTCAAATGTTATCCATGGTATTGAATCAATAGAGCTGGACCATTGTGTAAGTTGGAGGAATCTGGCTGAGAGAAAATAATACCAGAGGTTGGGTATGCCCAAGCCTCCTAATGCTTGCAGTCTGTGAAGCAGATGCATTATTCCTGCATCTGGGTCTGCCACCTAACCATACAAATTTGTTAATTGATCTCTGGATAGATTCCATTTTGTTTTTAGGTATTAATATTGGGAGAGCTCTAAAATAGTATAGAAGCTTAGGTAGTATGACCATTTTAATAGCGCAAATTCTTCCTAAAAGGGAGATACGTTAGTTAGTCCAGTTTTTAAGAAGGGTAAGGATGTTATTGAAGAGATTGGGATAGTTAGCTTGAAATTATGTATTATATGAGGGGGTGATATAGATTCCAAGATATTTAATTGAGGAAGAACACCATTTGAAAGGGAATTGGGCTTTTAATTTTTCGAATAGGTTAGAATGTATATTAATAGCTATGGCTGAGCATTTGTCCAAGTTTACCCCTAAACCTGAAACATTGTGGAATAGGTTTAATACTGAGAGTAGATTTGGAATTGACACTAAAGGGTCTGTGATAAATAACATCACATCGTCTGCGTACAGACTCATTTTGAATTCGTTTTGGGCCTTTGGGTATCCTTTAATTTTAGGATGGTCTCTGAGGGCTTGTGCCAGTGGTTCAATTGCAAGGGCAAAAAGAAGGGGGGATAAAGGGCAGCCCTGTCTGGTGCCTCTTCTCAAGGGGAAGAATTGTGAGTTACAGCCGGGTATTTTAATTCTGGTTTGGGGGTTATGGTACAATGTATTGAATCCTCTGATGAAATTATTGGCAATACCAAACCTAGGCAGTATATAATTTAGGTAACTCCAGCTTACATTGTCAAAGTCTTTGTGAATGTCTAAGCTGATTAAGCAGGTTGGAAGAAGTGAGGGGTTAATGTCTTGGATTATATTCGAGATAAGCCTAGTGTTATCAATAATTTGCCTGCTGGGAATAAACCCAGTCTGATCTGAATGAACTAAAGATGTAATTACTGTAGCTAGTCTGTTGGCTAGAAATCTAGCAAAAAAAGTTTTATTATTATTGAGGACCGAAATAGGCCTAAAATTTTGTGGTAAAGAATGATTCTTTTGGGATTTTGGGATCAGTGAGAAATTTGCTAGGAGCATATCCTCAGGGAAATCATTTCCCTTCAGTATATAATTGCAGAGTTTGCTCAACCATGGGGATAGTATATTTGAGAATTTTTTATAATATGTTGTTGAATATGTTGTTGAAAATCCATCAGGGCCTGGTGCAGTGGATGTTTAGAGGGATTTAATAATTTCATTGATTTCTGACTCAGTACATGGGGTATTAAGCTTGTTGATTGGGAGGGTGTAAGAGAGGGTAGCCTATTTTATCTAACCAGTTCTGAGCATTTCTATTTGGGGTTGAATGTGGTCTAGACAATAAGTCTTGGTAGAAGCTAGTAAAAATGTCCAATACTTCTTGTGGGTGAGAGACTGTATTACCATTTTGGTTTCTACTTGTGTAGGGGAAATTTGTTGTTTGAGTTTTTTGGCAAACATAGTAGAGGTCGAATTGCTGTGAAGAAGAAATTTTGCTTTTGTAAATCTGAGGGATTTTAAGGTGTCCGCAGAAAGTAAAGAATCTAAAGCCTGTCTTTTGGTTTATATTTGTTTATTGATGTCAGTGGAGGGAGAATTGTTGATTTTTTTATATAATTTGTCTAATTCTAATGTCAAAGTCTTAATGTCACTTATTTTATTTCTATTTTTAATGGAGGCCATTTTGATAATATGGCCTCTAATAACTGCCTTATGGGCCAACCAAAGGGATTGTACTGTGATACCGTCGGTGTTATTAAGTTTAAAATAGTCTTCTAGATGGGATGCTATCTGGTTTATTATAATAAGATCGGAGAGCAGAGAGTCGTTGATTCTCCAGTTGAATGGTGTGGAGGTTAGGCCAATTTGTGAGGTCTCAAATATAGTGATTTGGTGGTCAGACCAGGGGCAAGGGTGTATCTCGGCTCTTGCAGAGTTGGCCAGTAGTATAGGTGTGCAGAATATGTAATCGAGTCTGGCGTAGCTATTATGGGGATGGGAAAAAAAAGTATACGATCTGCATCCTACATTATGGGCTCGCCAGCTATCGATAAGTTGGAAATCATTTAGAGAACGGGATAATGATTTAGGAAAGGCCTTGGTATGGGGAGTGACTGAGCTTCTATCTAGGGATGGGTTGGCAGCTAAGTTAAAATCTCCACCTATAATTAAGTGAGTGGACTCATGTAAGGCAAGGACATCAAAAAAGGACTTAAAAAACGAGGCGTGTGAGTCGTTAGGAGCATATATTTATGCAATTGTGACAGCTTTTCCACTAAGAAATCCTTTAATTATTATATATCTACTTTCAGGGTCTTTAAAAACGTTTTGGATATCCAATATGATATTGTTTCGAATGAATATAGCTACAACCCTGGATTTGGAGGAATATCCAGTGCAATGATACTGACTAAAGCCCCCGTCAAACAATTTAGGGGGGTTGTTTAATAAAAGTGAGTCTCCTGAAGGAGTATTATATTCGCTCTTAAGCGTTTGTAGTGTTTGAAGGCTTTTTTCATTTTATGAGGGGAGTTGAACCCCTGTACATTATGGGAAATTACTTTAAGTCCCATTATGGTTGTAAAAGAGGGGAGTTACAATATATATAGGTTTGCTGAAGGATAGGGCCCCTGAGGACAGGCTGATAAATTCTATGGAGGGGACCGAGTCAGACCAGCTGTACTAAAAGTTATGAAAAATAAGAAAAAGCTGGGTGATGTTCTTTTATGTGTACCTGATGTGTATGTATAACTTCTTCTCTTTGATTCAAACCTTCCAGAATAATAATAACAAAGAACCATTAACCAAATAAAGAATATGCAACCATTTCAAAGGGGATCAAATTTAAACATATAGTTTGATCTCGCAAAAGCGTAACTTGAACAAATAAGTCCAAAATTTGGACTATGTGCCCTCCAATCCAAAGCCGGGCAGGCCTCCTCGCGGTAATTGCATACGGATTGTGACCGACAATGGCACCTGAAAGGAGCACAGTCCAATTGGGGGGAAATCATGATGATTCCAGATCCTCCAGATAAATAGAAAATTTTGAAGTAAGAGAGTTAAATGAAAATATTCAAATGATAACAACGCATCATTATACAGTCTAATCTATCAACATTTGTTTTAATACACAATATAAGCAGTGTATCAAGAAAGTTCAAATAGCATAATTAAACGTTGAGCATTTGTTGAAGAGTAACGGCTTCCATTTTCAGGTTAGCCTATATGATGGCATCAAATTTATGTCCGGCCTAACTTATACCCAAAGTGCCAAGGAAATCAGAGTGTCTGCATCAATTGTCCAGCTTGTCCTACTGCACAACGGTCTGACCCCAGCCAAACATCGTATTGCAAATGAAGGTGTGTTATTCTTGTAATATGGTTATGATATTGCCTCTTATTATAGAGCTCTTTATAGTGTCTAGGCCATGATGCACTCAGGACAGCTAGCAGGGCTGTATGTGAAGATAAGACATTTAACAACAAAAAATGTTTACAGTTTCTAAATGGTAAAAACATATTATTATTAAGTCAAGACATTCGTCCATGTCCAATCTTCGTTACAGAAAAAAGTGCCAACATTTCCATAAGGGGAGTATGATGGACTCAATTCAGTATGAAGTACATTATAGTTATACGGCAAATTGTATGATTGAAGGTAATGGCTGTGATTACTACCAAAAGATTACTCTACTGTAATTCTTCTGAGAAGTCATTACTATGTTCCATTAGACACAATCACAGGTACGGAACAAGTTTACTCATTAGGGCAACATGAGGTAGAAAAGAGACTGGTTTTCTACAAAAATAAGCAGTTCTTCCCAATAACAATGCCTCTCCAGGCCCTACCTCAGTAGATACACTGGGACAGACAAGGTGACAGCTGAATTTGAACAAAGTAGGAAAATGTAGTTTGCACTTTACTGCCATCAGTCACTGAAAAATTTTAAAGCAGTTAGTAACGGTTTATGTATCTGGTACATATATATTTAGATAGCCTTTCCCTAGATCTTGACAGCAACTCACAGCCGAAATACCAGAAAGATGAAAATGCAAAGAAGATAATAACCTTGAACCGGCTCAGCCAGTAGTCAAACAACAGTGACAAAAATGTTGATTCACAGTATGGCCAGGGAAAGAATGGTCACTCGTCACGGGCCATTCTGCAGTTAAAGCAAGATGGGTCAAAACGGGGATTCCTAATGTGATTAAGCTTCAATATCTCTGTATGATTGACGCCATCTACGTTGGTCGCGGTGGGAGGCCGGAGTGTTCCAAATAGGTGAAGACCGTGGAGTATTTTGTAGCCTGAGTGGTGGGTCAGGTTCCAACAGACCCAGCTTTATTAAGAATTCCTTTCCTTCACTCAGGCTAAACGCCGTGTAGGTTGTACTGTTGTGAGGCACTGTGAGTTTAAAGGGGAAGCCCCAGCGGTATCTTATCCTGGCCGATTTGAAGGACTTAGGTCACAAATTTGAATTTTATATCCATCTAATTCAATATTGGGGTTACCTCTGGAAGCACGTAAGATTTCTTCCTTAACTAGAAAATCCTTAAGGCACATTATAATGTCGCGTGGTGGTTTGTCTGCTGGGGGTTTGAGCCTAAGCACTAGGTGGATTCTGTCACATTTAAAGGCCTCTATTGGTGTATTTGGCAATAGGCTGTGAAACAATTTATTCATGGCTGGGGTCAGGTCAGTAACCATCTCTGCTACCCCTCTGACCCGCAGGTTATTCTGCCTATTACGGTTGTCCAATTCCTCCATTTGGGCCTGCACATAGGAGAAACTTTCAGCGAGTGATTCAAAGTCTTTTCTCAAGTCATTGTGGGCAAGAGATAGTTTGTCATGTTTGGTCTCTAGAAGGTCTGTCCGGTTGCCCAGGGCTGCTATTTCAGAGGAGAGAACGTTGGTGGACTTATGCACCTCTGACTGTATTTTAGCGGCTAGTTTTCCATATATAATTGTAAGGCTCTCATCAAGGTCCACTTTTGTAAGTTGAGAGGAATTTTTGCTGTTTGGATGTGCGTTAGGGGCGGTAGGAGAGGCGGCAGTCGAGGCCTGGTTTTTAGAGCCACTTCGGCTCATCTTCCCCTTCTGAGCTGAGCGTAGCAGGTAGTTCGGGAGGTTGTGTTGGTTGGAGCGGCAGCTATGCGCCTTCTTACTTCCTGTCATGCAAGAGTATACCGCGGTAGAATAGGAGGTATCTCTCTCCTCTCTGTGTCAACTCCTAATTTCTTTCACTTGGCTAGTTTTATTATGTGCTGGTTGCGCGGTATTCATCTGGAGGGATCGGGACTGGTGGAGCGGTGGCTAGGCTAGTGCATCTTCCATCACGCAGCGATGGACACAATCAAAAAACTTTTGAACAATCAGGGTTGTTTCCAGTAGGTCCCAGGAGAGGCTGGGGAGTTGTATTGCTGTGATCCCCTGTGTATAGCCTGGGATAGACCGAGCCAGAATAGCTGATAGTGACCAAAGAGGCCTCTCTAGGCCTCAGCAGGCCGCCCCTTGTGTCACTGTTTACGGACTTAATTTAGGTTTGTAGGCTATGTGGGGGGTAATCTTTGACAGGGTAGGGGCCCAGGAGGATGTTTTGTGTGCCGATGGGGGGTGGATGAGGGAAGGGGGCTCCAGGGACCTCGCCGTCAGGTTCAAAACGAGTATGCCGTGGGAGCCGGTCGCCGATCAACGCAATAAAGGGGCCAAATTGCAGCTGGTGAGATGGTGAGTTGTGCTGGGGTATTTTTATTGCTCACCCACCTATCCTGTGCCTGGATGCCTGCAGATTGCACCGGGTCGGTGCGGAGCTCCTCAGATGTACGTCCACCGCCGTTCGCGTCAGGCCATGCCCCCGGGGGATGACCCTCTCAAAGGGTCAGCGAGGCCCCAGCTGAACGCCCCTCAGGGGTCGATCAATTTCCCGATGTATTGATGTTGCCCCCCCTTCTGGAAGCAATCCCACTCCAGGTCACCTGGGGTTGGGTCAAAGTTTAAATTACGTACAGTGTGTACTTCAAAGCTTTTATGACGTATAGATTACAATATTTATATAGGAATTATTCCACAACCATAAAACAAAGAAAAACAAACATTACAGGAGCCATGAGTCGCAGACCCTCACACTATCGGGTATGTATGTGGATCGCTACTGTCCTCATTGAATATGGGATTTGATCTATGGTTAAGGAACACAAGGTTAATCTGGGTGACAGAGGAATTTGTAATCCTGAAACCTGATTGAGTATAACTGCTATTTTTCCCCAGAATGTTGAGAGTGAGGGACACTTCCAAAGTATGTGGATCAGCGTTCCACACTCTCTGCATCCCCTCCAACATCTGTCAGAGAGATGAGGTGCAAAATATGCAATACGCTGAGGTGTTAGGTACCACCTCAGTGCAGTTTTTTGGGTCAATTCCCATAGGTTAGCATTCTTGGAAGCTGAGAGCGTTGAGGTTAGGGCTTTTTCCCATGTGGATGTTAGATAGGTCTTCCCAGAGTCCCTCTCCCATTGCGAGTGGGTCGGGGTTTTGACGAATGTGTCTTTTAATGGTAAAACATACACAGAAAAAAGTGATAAATTCCAGCGCTATAAGTTCCTCTGGATGGCAAACAACCACGTGGGAGATTGATGGGTGACCAGATGTGTGTTGCCCTCCTCGGACGGGGAATCCGAAAGGTACTAAAAAGAGAAGAAAAGGAAGGCACACGCACCTAGTGCATTACCAAAAATAATTTATTCCAAATAAAAATGTTAAAAAGGGGTACTCACAAAGAACACATGAAGACAGGACATGATAAAATCAAGGCACAAGGTAGGATGAAAGCTGATGCGTTTCAGGGGCGCACCCCTTTCCTCAGAAGGGGGTGCGCCCCCGAAACGTGTCAGATTTCATCCTACCTTGTGCCTTGATTTTATCAGGTCCTGATGCATTTCGGGGGCGCTGATGCGTTTCGGGGGTGCACCCCTTCCTCAAAAGGGGGTGCGCCCCCGAAATGTGTCAGCTTTCATCCTACCTTGTGCCTTGATTTTATCATGTCCTGTCTTCCTGTGTTCTTTGTGAGTACCCCTTTTTAACATTTTTATTTGGAATAAATTATTTTTGGTAATGCACTAGGTGCATGCGCCTTCCTTTTCTTCTCTTTTTAGTACCTTTCGAATGCGTCTTTTAAGTTTAGTGTGTTGTAAAATAAGGATATGCCTTTGAGTTTATTGTTTGGTGATTTATAGAAATGAGCTACATTCCAGGGGAGTTCAATGGTCATGGTCTGAGAATTATTTAAGAAATGTTGAATTTGCAGGTATTTATAGTATTCCCTATCAGAGATTTTGTATTCTATTTGCAAAGCTCGGAATGTTTTCACAGTTGGGCCTACTAAGAGATCTCCCACTGTATTAATGCCATTGGTTGACCAATTTGAGATATTAAGATTGGGAA
Organism: Glandirana rugosa; assembly: GCA_018402905.1. Classification (NCBI taxonomy): domain Eukaryota; kingdom Metazoa; phylum Chordata; class Amphibia; order Anura; family Ranidae; genus Glandirana; species Glandirana rugosa. Next base: position 46,865 of record BLSH010419848.1, read on the forward strand.
TCATTGTGACTAGGCTAAGAATAAGGATTGGGAGTGAAACTTTGGTTTCATTCGTGTGAGACATGTTTGAAATTTGTAGCCAGGATAATATAGCTGCTTGGATGGTAGGTGCAAGTGGTGTTAGTGAATTTTTATTGAAGTTGGCAGTCAGCATAAAGTTGTATAGGTTGTTTCCTGGAACTTGTGAGCTCTCTAATTCTGTTCATAAAGTGCTGGGGGAGGACGGATATAATGCCTTTAACTGAGCTAACATAACCGCCTTATGATAATCTTTGAGAACTACATGACCTCCTGCTCTCCTGGAAAGTACTAATTTGCTGAATGTGCACCTCACTTTCTTTCCTTTCCAAAGGTAGAGGTTTAGTAATGATTGTGCCTTTAGAAAACATTTCTTGGGGACTGTTATTGGCAGCATCCTAAATAAATAAAGGAACTGAGGCAAGAGTTACATCTTAAACACGACAAAGTGGCTCGATAACGCAAACCGCCGTCATATGACGGCGGCTGCGAGATCGTGCACTGTGAGCGCGCCCGCACGCTCACTGTGTTGGGGGGGGGCCAGGGAGCGGGTGCCGCGGACTCGATTTCCGCCGGCTACCCGCGATGACCCCCCCCCCCCCGCACTGAAAGAACGGAGGTCCGTGTCAGTAAACACGGATCTCCGTTCTGTGAGAGGGGGAAGGGCTGTGATCACAGCCTTCCTCTACATGGAAGTTGTGATCACTTCACTTCCCCTGCTAGGGCAGCCCACACACAGTTAGAACACGCCCAGGGAACACAGTTAACCCTTAGAACGCCCCCTGCAGGTTAACCCCTTCACTGCCAATGGCATTTACACAGTAATCAGTGCATTTTTATAGCACCGATCGCTGTATGAATGCCAATGGTCCCAAAAAAGTGTCAAAATGGTCCGACATGTCCGCCGCAATATCGCAGTACCGCTAAAAATCGCAGATCGCTGCCATTACTAGTAAAAAAATAAAATAAATAAAAACCCCAGAAATTAATTCTCATCGTCCGTAAACGCGGCCACTTTTGTGCAAACCAATCCATAAACACCGATTGCGATTTTTTTTTATCACAAATATGAGGAAGAATATAAATCGGCCAAAACTGATGAAAAAAAATGTTTTTTTGTATTTTTTTTTTTTGGATTTGTATTTTAGCAAAAAGTAAGAAATTTGGGTTTTTTTTGCAAAATTGTCGCTCTTCTTTTGTTTATAGCAGCGATCAGAAATGACGCAGCGGTGATGAAATACCACCAAAAGAAAGCTCTATTTGTGGGAAAAAAAGGACGCAAATTAAGTTTGGGTACAACGTCGCACGACCGCGCAATTGTCAGTTAAAGCAACGCAGTGCCGAATCGCAAAAAGGGCTCTGGTCCTAAAGTGTGAAATCCTTCCGGGGCTGAAGTGGTTAAACAATGCCAGTCTTCCCAACCAAGAAAGTTCAGTTTTTGCTAGGTTTTGAAGTTTAGCCTTTAGTGTATCAAGAAATGGGAAGTAGTTAACTGTTATTAAGTCCTTCGTGGATGGTGTAAGGGTAATGCCCAAGTATTCAATTCCTGATGGTTGCCATGTGTAGGGGTAGGAGGAAATCATCTTTGTTTTAGTGAGGGCAGAAATAACTAGTTCCAATATATTAGACTTGGAGTCAATCACTTTGTAGTATGAAATATGGTTAAACAGCATCAATGCATTTTGCACCGAAGCCAGGGATTTTTCCACATTTATTAGTGATAAGATTACATCATCGGCAAACAGACTGATGGTCTGCATTCTATTGTTGATCCAGAAGCCTGATATATCAGGATGGGATCTGATATGGATGGCTAGAGGTTCCATCAATAAATTAAAGATTAAAGGTGATAAGGGGAAACCCTGACGTGTACCATTTGTTATAGGTAAAGGATTGGACAGTACTCCAGAGGTAAGCACCTGTGATGATGGGTTGGTGTATAGTGCCATGATCGCTCTGCTTATGGTGCCTTGGAATCCAATGGCAGATAAAGTCGCTTCTAGATATTTCCAATGGATTCGGTCAAACGCCTTATTTTGCGTCCAAAGCCAGGAGCAGAGAAGGCATTTCCATCTGGTTACCTTGATGGATTTTTTTTTCCCACTTCAGATAAGAAAAGTAACTGAAGAAGTCCAATCGGTAGCGATACGTGTCTAGGGGGAGGAGCCCGCGCCTGCATGCCGCGCTACGGCCATCGTAGCTGTGTGTCCTCACACAGTACCTTGCATACGGTATCCAGCTTGCACGGCTTTATGTGCTGCTTCCTGTAAGTGATTTTATTGTTTTGTGGGGCGATATTAAGCTTTTAAACGGAGAGCATTAGATCTTTTCCCCTTTTTTCCATGTTCTAATGCACAGGTGTCAAACACAAGGCCCGGGGGCCAAATCCGGCCCTCCAGGTAATTTCATGTGGCCCTCACACCTTTCCTGCAGCTCTCCCCTCATTTCCACCACCCCCTGTCTCAGCAGTCGGCCACAGAGTGGAGGACAGAACTCCTTCAGATCCTGCTCTTCTCTGTGCAGCAGCAGCCTCATCTTCACCTCCCCTGGTCTTCAGAAGTCTCCAGCTCTTCTCTGGTCCTCCTCCAGACCCTGCACTTTCTGCTTCCCAGCTTTGCCCCCACTGTGATGTAAGGAAGGGTGAAGGACCCTTGACTTCTGATGGTGTGGGGGGGGGGGGGCTCTTGGCATCAGATGTAAGGGGGGTGGTGCTCTGGACATCTAGTCTTACATACACAACCGGCCCATAATGCTGATATGGTCCACGATGGGATCAAGTTTGACACCCCTGTTCTAATGTATTGTGGGAGCACTGGAAATTCACTTGAAAGTATAATATTGTTCCAAGCATTGGAAAGATTGGAAATTTTACCTAAAGGGAATTACCGTAGGGAGTGTTATCCCTGCTGCCTGCCAGACCCCTCGAAGGGTATAAAAAATGCTTGTTTAACCCTTGAGTGAGGTGAGCGGCCAATGTAGCTGGTGGAGGATAGAGATATGCGCCAAAAGTTTTTCCACGCACTTATCAGGGTCTCCAGTCTATTATCTTTCTGCTCATGGGTCTATCGCTATGTTTAAGCGTCCCTGTTTGAAGGGAAATTAAGATGAACTTTTTTTGATGAAATTTCCCTTGCAGCTTGTTGATTTTTTCACTTTTAGTTTTTAACTTTTTTTGGCAAAACGGTCACAGAATTTATTACAATATTTTGTGCATGTTTACTGATTGCACAATGCACTATTAGCACTTATATATGAAGTTACCCATTGTGTTTTTTTTTGCACATAGATATTATATGCTTGGCATTTGTCAGATATTGAGCACTTATATGGTTAAGCGCTGCACATTTATGGTCCCCTTAGTCTGCCTGTGATGTTTACAACATAGCCAGAGGAAAATTACATTTGTGAAGGAAAAATTGTCATTTATTATTGCGGCTGTAATGTATTGCCGGCTCCCAGCAATATACAGAAAAATCACTGAAAAAAATTGCGTAGGGTCCCCCCCTCCCCAGTCCATATCAGGCCCTTTAGGTCTGGTTTGGATTTTAAGGGGAACCCCACGCCAAAATTAAAAAAAAAATTGACATGGGGTCCCCCCTAAAATCCACACCAGACCCTTAACCGAGCATGCAACCCGTCCTGTCAGGTTAGGGGGGGGGGGGCGAGCGAGCGCTCCCCCCCATCCTCCTGAACCGTACCAGGCTACATGCCCTCAACATGGGGAGTATGGGTACTTTGGGGGAGGGGACCCCCCAACCTAAAGCACCTTGTACCCATGTTGATGGGGAGAAGAGCCTCTTCCCCACAACTTCACCAAAAGTGTCAAAAAAAGAAAAAAATCACAGGAGACGATTATGGACAAGTCCTTTATTAACCACTTCAATGCCTGGCACTTAGAACACTTCCCTACCAGACCAATTTTCAGCTTTCAGTGCTGTTGTGATTTGAATGAGAATTGCGCGGTCGTGCAACGCTGTACCCAAACAAAGTTTTTATCATTTTGTTCCCACAAATAGAGCTTTCTTTGGGTGGTATTTGATCTCCCCTGCGGTTTTTATTTTTTGCGCTATAGAAAAAAAAAGACCGAAAATTTAGAAAAAAAAATTTTTTTCTTTGTTTCTGTCACAAGAGTTTGTATAAAGTACATTTTCTCCTTCACTGACAGGCACTGATGTGGCTACACTGATGGGCACTGATGAGGCTACACTGACGGGCACTGATGAGGCAGTACAGATTGGCACTGATGAGGTGGCACTGATAAGGTTGCACTGATGATGGGGCACATATACAGAACTGATGGGCGGCACTGACAAGCAACACTGATGGGCACTGATACGTGGCACTGATATGCGGCACTGATGGACACTCATAGGCGGCACTGATAAGTGGCACTGGGCACTGATGGGCACTGATAGGTGGCACTTTTAGGAGGCACAGGTGGACACTTTTAGGTGGCACAGGTGGGCACTTTTAGATGGCACAGGTGGGCACTGATAGGTGACACAGGTGGGCACTGATAGGTGACACAGGTGGGCACAGGTGTGCACTTATAGGTGGCAGTGGTGGGCACAGGTGCAACAAGCACTGTTAGGGATGGCACTGGCAGGCATCATACATGGGCACAGTGCCATCCCTACAGTGCACAATAATGCCCTTACCTGGTGGTCTAGTGGGGGCTCCCTGGTGGTCCTGGGCGGCCTCTGTGGTCCTTGCCTGGTGGTCCTGGGCGGCCTCTGTGTGATGTCCGGGGGGGGCTCCCTGGTGGTCCTGATCCGGCTCCCTGGTGGTCCAGTGGGGTGATCCTGAGGGTGGCTGCGCTGATAAATGTTCAGCGCAGCCCCCCCCCTGTCAGGAGAGCAGCCGATCGGCTCTCCGCTGCTCAGGTCTGCAGACCTGAGCAGAGGAAAAGCCGATCAACGGCTCTTCCTATTTACACTGTGAGCAGCCGTGATTGGTCATGGCTGATCACATGGTAAAAGGCTTCGGACCGAAGCCTTTTACCTCGGTCGTTAATGCGGTGGGTCAGCCTGACCCACGGCACCACCGATCGCCGCGATGCACCCCCCCAGGGGCACACGATCGCGGATTATCCTGAGGACGTCAATAGACGTCCAGTCAGGATAATGAACCACCCGCCCAGACGTCATTTGTCTATACGCCGGGCGGGAAGTGGTTAAAAAATAAAAAACAAAAATAAGTGCCCCCCCCTGTTGTAATCCATCGTCAATGACAGCGAGCGATGGACCCAAAAAAAAAAAAGCCTCAACAGCTCCTCCTCCATGGGAGGGCTCCTGATAACTGAACTCGGTTTGTTGACAGTTTATTTATATGGCAGGGCGGGGCTACTCTGTGACATACGTATGTGACCCGCCCTCCTCTGACGTCACATGATGTCAGAAGGACAGTCTTTGTCAATTTTCCTATCGCACTCCTTCCTGGCAAGTAGACTCTTATGTTGGTGGGTGCTACAACGAAAACCAACTGGGTCCTGGAAATGTCATGCAAGTGTACATATTCGTCAGCACACCATGAATCCTTGTCCAAAGCTTTCTTTATTGAAGAGATCACATCATAGAAAATTGCAACGTTTCGGAGCCGCACAGGGCCCCTTCGTCAGGCATATGATGCCTGACGAAGGGGCCCTGCGCGGCTACAAAATGTTGCACTTTTCTGTGATGCGATCTCTTCAATAAAGAAAGCTTTGATCCACAGTGTGCTGACGAATATGTACACTTGCATGACATTTCCAGGACCCAGCTGAGGAATATGTACACTTACTATGATGTCAGAAGGAGCGGGGTCGTTTGCTTACATTGCTGGGTGGCCATATAAATGAACTGTCAGAGCAAAAAGCGCACAGACGACAGGAGCCCTCCCAATGGAGAGGAGCTGTGCACACCGTCTGTGCGCAATGCATTACGGGGCGCCCTGCAGCGGCGAAGTCGCTGTTAACTCCCCATAATGTTCTAAATTTGATGAACGGACAAACACACGATGTTCGGGTCGAACGTAACTGCGGGCCCATCCCTAATAAGTACCTTACATACATAGTTACATTTTGGTGTCAGTGAGGCTGAAAAAGGTCCTTCAAGTCCAACCTCTGTGTGTGCTTATATGTGAATATTACATTGTATATCCCTGTATGTTGTGGTCATTTAAGTGCCCATCCAATAGTTTTTTGAAATTATCGATGCTCCCATCTGAAACCACTGCTCATGGAAGAATATTCCACATCCTCACCGCTCTTATCCTAAAGAACCCTCTACGCATTTTGAGATTAAACCGCCTTTCTTCTAATTTTAGTGAATGTCCCCGTGTCTTTTCATGTTCCCTTGCGCGGAAAAGATTTATCTCTATTGTGGGGTCACCAGTACAGTATCTGTACATTGAAATCATCTCCCCTCTCAAGCATCTCTTCTCCAGAGAGAACAAGGGGTTGGTTTACCAAAGCTGGAGAGTGCATAGACCGGTGCAGCTGTGCATGCTAGCCAATCAGCTTCTAACCTCAGCTTCTTCAATCAAGCTTTGACAATAAAACCTTGAAGCTGATTGGTTTCTGTGTGGAGCTGCACCAAATTTTGCACTTTCAAGCTTTAGTAAATCAACCCCTAAGTTCAGTTCCTCATAGCAATACCTGAAATAAATAAATAAAAAATATCATAGAGAAGTGGAATTGTTCACTCTCCTTTGTATTATATTTTTCTCTGAGCTTCGTCTTTGCTTTTTTTTTTTTTCCCTTTCTTTCTTCCCTATTGCTTTTTACCGTCTCTTATCTTTGAAATGTTTTTACTTTTTTCATCTTTTTTTCTTTACGCTTCCCTTTTTTTGCTAACTTTACTTCTTCTTTTATTTTAACTTTAACTGTCCCGCATTGATTGGCTTTTATATATCATCCACATGTTGCTCCTATGTGTGGTCAGCTCTGTTCTCCGACCTTTACATGCAGTCATTTCTGTCAACAGAGTAAGCAAATTGATTTTCTTTTACTTGTTGTAATAGAGTTGTTATAGGTCGGGTTTGTTATCTATTTGCTTATTATTTTATGTCCACGTTTTATCTTGTTTATATGAAAATCTTTAATAAATTCAGATTGAAAACAGAAAAAAAAAAGCACAGCAATAGTTTGAATGGGCTACAAGTGCACTGATTAGAATGCTTGTAGTCTGATCACACTACAGCTTGCAAGCTGACAGCTCATGCAGAGATATGGACTGTCCACCCCCCCCAATCCATGCGCCCGGTCCCTAATCTACATGAGGGGCACCAGACGCACAGATTGCAGTGGGTTTTTTTTTAAGCACATGATTAGAGCCAATGGCTCTAATAGGCTTCAAAAAAGGGTGGGCTCGGGGCACAGAGCACTCAGTTGTCTGACAATAGTGAATGAATATTCGCTATTATCCCACTGGTTCTCCTCCTGGCCAATCAGGAAGTGGGTCTTGAGACCTGTTTCCTGATTGGCCGAAAGGAGATAGATCTTATTGGCCTAGGAGGAGGAGACGCACAGACGCTGTGATGCCGATGAGGAGAAGCCACCGCCCAGAGGGACGCGCTGTCTGTGCCACAGATGGGGTGAGTTGCGGGGTCGACCAACCGGGGGGTGGGGGGGTTGCGATTGACCCGACTGACCCATGGGGGTGTTGGCTGTGTGTGCATTGTTTGACGCCCCCCCCCTCCAAAAAAGAACCACCAGCCGCCACTGCTTACAACAATAAAAATGTCCAGCACACTTGCCAGCTAGTTTGCAGCAAATCCAAATGAGCCCTCTAAACCCACAACAGTAAAATCAATCTGTATATGCAGCGTAGCATGCTTGTTATTCTCCAGGGGTAGGGAGCCTGCGGCTCTCCAGCTGTTGTAGAACTACATTTCCCATCATGCTTCTGGGAGTAATTGTATCCATCAGCCTTGCAATGCCTCATGGGTAATGTAGTTCTACAACAGCTGGAGAGCCGCAGGTTCCCTACCCGTTATACTCACTGTGGAACTTAAGGGGTTAATCCTCTGCACTGTTTTAAAAAGGCTGTTTCATCCTGTATGCATAGATCCTGCCCTCCTGCACTGTCTATCTGAGCAAGTCCATATAATACACAGCAGGGTGGTAAAGCTGCACATGCTCAGTTTGGTCTTGTATGCTGTATAGAACATTTCCTGTTTCAGTTGAGCTGTTCAGGTCACATGATATTGGCATCACACATGTAGGCATGTATAGAGGCTGTAGTGGAAATCTCCTCCTACTTGAACACACAGCTATGGACAAACTGTGCACCTAATCAGGCAACCGTGTTATACAGATCATGCCAAAAGGTATATAGTGGCAGTATTTTAATGTAACAAGATGTGTAAGCTGTGGGCACTATGGGCGGGGGGGCAGATTAACTATTTTCATATTACTGGGTTTAGTAACACTTAACAGTTCATGTTAAACAGAGGGTTTAGTTGCACAATTTTGCAAATACTGTATATGTGAAAGCCACAGTGCTTCACCAAGGCTCCTCTGTGTACTGCAGTACTAACTCTATAGTTTTGTCTCCAAACTGAAGCACTGGATAGATTAAGGACAGATTTGCCTGGAGGTAGCCCAATCTTCCTTAAAGGCACAGGGATGCATTGAACACCCAGCAGGAGCACCATGGCAGCTGAAGGTATCCTAAGTGCCTGCTTTCAATTCAGCAATGCAAATATATGGTAGGCGTCCCAATCTTTAACTAGGCGTTTTTTCCAAGCACACTTACCAGCTAGTCTTCAACAAAACCAAATTAGCCCCATCTAACAGTTTATATCAATGGGTAACTCCGCTTTTGTGGGGAAAGAAATAGCAAATAAAGAAAAAATAATGACAAAACATAGTGAAAACAAATGAATAGAATAAATAGAATAAATCAGTGTTCACAGCAGTGCTTATACTTAAACATCTAACGTGCAAGTGAATATAATCCAGTGTATAACTTGAAGTCCATAGTCCAAAGTGCAAATGAAAATTAGTGCTGGATTTTATTTGACCACCAGCAAATCCTCCTCCACCAGTGATAAAACTGCGCAGGAAACCCCAAACAAACTAAGGCTCACCAGACGTCTGATTAAAATCAGCATCACAGATGAAAGTCACCACATTTGGCACCTCTCTGCTCCCACTTCCGGGCTCCAGATATACTGACAGTCTGATGTTTAGGTGAACACAGAAACCCAACAACACGTGTGAAGGAATCAGAGGACTAGGAAAAACACCGCAGCAAGGAGGAGCCTCTGTTCTTCTGCCTCGACCAATAACAACCTCAGCCGCACTGGCACTCCAAGTTAAGCAATGTGGTGACTTTCATCTGTGATGCTGAGTTTAATCAGACGTCTGGTGAGCCTCAGTTTGTTTGGGGTTTCCTGCACAGTTTTTGACTCCGAGTGGTCTGCAGACTAATTTGAGTCGTAGTGTCTACTTTCAGTGGTGTAACGAATTGAACCTCACGGTCACGCCGACTCCAACAATAACCAGCTCCGTCTTCTTGTCTCCGAGGAGGAACGACGCCACAAAAAGGATCAGGAGACTAAGGAAGTGTGCACAACAACCCAAAGACACAAGTGGATTTGTAGTCTGACAGTCATATAGACCTCGGGCCTTCACCCTCGTCTCTCCACGGTTTACACCACTGAAAGTAGACACTACGACTAAAATTAGTCTGCAGACCACTCGGAATCAAACAAACCCCAAAGGACGCGTCAAAATAGTGACCACCTCC
>BLSH010419848.1:73482-88847 GCA_018402905.1 Glandirana rugosa
ATGGGGGAATGATCCGATATCGCCATGTCTTCAATCGTCGCCTGGGCTATCATGGAAAGAAGCGGAGGGGAGGCAAAGAAGTAATCGATGTGTGAAAATGTTTTGTGGGGGGGGAGTAATAGGTATATTCTCTGTCAATGGGGTGAAGCATGCGCCAGACGTCAGTTAAATGGAGGGAATCTGCGACGGTGGCCAGGGGGGAGGAGTGAGGGTTGGTGGGGGTGGATAGGGTCGTTGATGGTGTAGTACGGTCTTCAGAGGGATGCATGACTGAGTTAAAGTCACCTCCAAGGAGGTGTAGGGGTTCCACTACCTGAAGGGCCCAGGTAGTTAGGTCCTGGAAGTAGGTCTGGGAGGGAGAATTGTCTGCATAGATGTTAGAGATAGCTAAGTCCCTGCCCTCTAGAGTAAGATGAAGCGTGATCCTACATCCCACATTGTCCACTTCCGTCTTACGGACGGAATAGGCCAACTTCTTGTTGAAGAGAATGGCTACCCCAGCCTTCCTCCCCAAGGCTGGGGACCCAAACACTTCGCCTACCCATAGTTTGCGGAGTCTGGGGAGATCTTCCGATCTCAAGTGAGTTTCTTGTAGCAGGGCAATGTCTGCCCCAAGTCTTTTGAGATGTCTGAGAATTTGCATTCGTTTTTGGGGGGCCCTCAGCCCTTTTACATTCCAAGAAATGACGGTCAAGTTACTCCCGAGCCTTGGGGGATCCATGTAAATTTGTGAAAGCGATCTAGAGGCAAAGAAAGCAACATGAGGGAACTCTTGCTATGAAAACCTCCCAAGCTAAGGAGTGGACACAGATCATGATATAGAAAGGTATAAATAGGCCTAAACCAGATTGGGTAATTCACACATCGAAGGAGAGCACCAAATGTAACTAAACGAATGGACTTCACTTTTTTCCGCATAGAGGGGATAAGTTAATCCTGCCGGCTTCCGCCTCTGCCTGGGGGTATTGGCGTTAGTAGGCGGCAGACTGGAGGGGTGGAAAGACCGGAGGGAAGGTGTGGGGTAGGGGGGGTGAGAGGAGGAGGAGAGGGGAGCAATGAGAGTTTTCGTTAACTATAATAGAAACACCCTGTGAACTAAGAGGAGCATTTTGAAATCATTAAATTATTTAACCGTGTCTTGGACCGGGGTCCTTAACCATTGGAGTCTGCCCCTGCAGTAGTATACCACGGGAGCAGAGTCCAATAGATTAAACATAAGCATACAGAGCACAATACCCATGAGGGTGAAAACAGTGTAAACAGCCGGTATACTGAGTCAATTTAGGGGTATTACCATAGCTTCGTAGCATTCTCCAAACTGAGTCAGAAAAGGGAACTCAACACGCGATTACCCCTGATCGGGGGGACTTGTATGTAATCACTTACAGTTTGTTGTTCAGTCCGCTATGGATGTGATGTAGCAAAGGAGTCATCTCGTAACGGAGGGGGCGACAGAAGGAATAATGGTGGCCGGTTAAGGAACTGTCACTTGTGCGATCGATGAAGAACCTCTTAGTCTTGAGAGGGAGGGAGTTCCTGTGGACCGAAGCGGACTCTTTTGTAGGGTGGTTTCGACGGGCTCCCAGCTTTGTTTGTCGCGATGGAAGATTTCTTAGGTGCTGATCGAGTGGCGGCTTCTGACTGAGGAGTCTGGTCCATGTCAGGGTGGAGAGAGTCAGACACGAATTGTTCAGCTTCCAGATGGGAGGTAAAGGACTTTTTTTCGCCTTGCGGCGTCTGGAAGTGTAGCGTAGCGGGGTACGCCAGGCTGAAACGTATGTTGAGATCATGGAGAGTTGTGCAGACTGGTGAAAACGCCTTTCTTTTCTGCATGACCTCTAGCGAATAATCTGCAAAGATAAGTAGGTTATGTCCTTCAAAGCTCAAGGAGCGCACTTTCCTGAAGGTTTGGAGGATGTCCTGCTTGTCCATGTAGTTCAGGTACCGTACAATTACAGCCCTGGGTTTGGATCGAGTGTTGGATGGTTGTCCAATCCTGTGGGCTCTCTCCACTGTGCAGGGGGCACGGAGGCCCAGTATTTCTGGTATAGTGACTGCACATAACTTGGGAAGGATTCGCTGAGAATAAGTTTCAGGGAGGCCTATGATTCGCAGATTGTTCCTTCTGCTACGATTTTCCAGGTCTATGACCTTATCCTGGAGATCTTTATTCAGTGTTGTGAGCTTAGCGACTGAGGCAATTAGGGCAGTGGTATCATCTTCTACATTAGATATTCTTTCCTCAGCCTGTCCTATTCTGGAAGCTTGTGATTGCAATTCTTTGTGTATCTGGTCCATACCTTTTTGCACTGCATTTGTAACTGCTGTGTCCACTGCTTCCATCAGTAACGGTCGCATCAGGATGACCACCGCCTGTGCTATCTCTGCAGGAGAGGAGGGCTCTGGCGCTGGGGTTCCCGGTGGTGGCTGGTGGGGCTGAGAGCCGTCGGAGCGCTGCTGAGGAGGGGGGGAGGCCAGCATCGCCGCGTACGATACTTGTGTCGGGGCAGCACCGGCCATGTTGGATGCGCCGCGTTGTTCCTCTCCGCCAGGTGCCGGGGGGGTGGCGTTCGGTCTCTGGTTTATGCGCTCCACTAAGCGATCCATACGGAGCGGGGGACTTCTAGGGAGAGTCTCCGTGTCCTTCTCTCGGAAGACTGCCGGCTTTTCAAGCGGGTATCGTGGCAGAGGAGCGGAGCGGTCGTCTCCTAGCTCCTCTCCATTCGGCGCCGGAACCGGAAGTGGTGTGCTTGGTTTTAACATATCTTTATTCTTTCATGAGTTATTTACAAGTTTCTGACCACTTATAAAATGTGTTTAATGTGCTGCCCATTGTGTTGGATTGTCAATGCAACCCTCTTCTCCCACTCTTCACACACTGATAGCAACACCGCAGGAAAAATGCTAGCACAGGCTTCCAGTATCCGCAGTTTCAGGTGCTGACATCTCGTATCTTCACAGCATAGACAATTGCCTTCAGATGACCCCAAAGATAAAAGTCTAAGGGGGTCAGATCGGGAGACCTTGGAGGCCATTCAACTGGCCCACGACGACCAATCCACTATCCAGGAAACTGTTCATCTAGGAATGCTCGGACCTGACACCCATAATGTGGTGGTGCACTATCTTGCTGTAAAAACTCAGAGAATGTGCCAGCTTCAGTGCATAAAGAGGGAAACACATCATCATGTAGCAATTTCGCATATCCAGTTTAATGGCCCCCAAGGTCTCCCGATCTGACCCCCTTAGACTTTTATCTTTGGGGTCATCTGAAGGCAATTGTCTATGCTGTGAAGATACGAGATGTGCAGCACCTGAAACTACGGATACTGGAAGCCTGTGCTAGCATTTCTCCTGCGGTGTTGCGATCAGTGTGTGAAGAGTGGGAGAAGAGGGTTGCATTGACAATCCAACACAATGGGCAGCACATTGAACACATTTTATAAGTGGTCAGAAACTTGTAAATAACTCATGAAATAATAAAGTTACGTTAAAACCAAGCACCCCATTGTTTTTCTTGTGAAATTCCCAATAAGTTTGATGTGTCACATGACCCTCTTCCTATTGAAAAAACAAAAGTTGGATTCAAAATGGCCGACTTCAAAATGGCCACCATGGTCACCACCCACCTTGAAAAGTTTCCCCCCTCACATATACTAATGTGCCACAAACAGGAAGTTAATATCACCAACCATTCCCATTTTATTAAGGTGTATCCATATAAATGACCCACCCTGTAGTTTAAAGACATTAAATCAACAAAGAGGGTAACATGTCCGGTAACAGTAAGCCTGATTATACTAATGCAATTAAACTCAGAAACCCCTGTAGGAAAAACAAAAACAGCCTGAAGAGTGGATGCGAGTATACAGAAAACCTGAATGATAAAGTGACAAAGGAAATCTGTAGATGTCTAAGTGTATAATGATTACAAGTTAGGTGAAACTCTGGGAATGTCAAGGAGTTGGGTTCGGGTGGGACTAGAGACCATAGGTGCCTTTGATTTTGAGTTTGCCCAACTTATTGGTCAGCTCGCAGGTACCAGTCTGATAATCATAAAGGATACATATGTTGAGAGATTTCCGTTGAGGTAAACGAGCGCTCCATATATGGTGCCATCTGGCAAAAAAGCATTTTGCGGGCTTGAAATCTTGAGTGATAGTATCCAGTTTTCCATAAGCAAGAGGCCTTGCATCGCTTGTTTCACTTGTGCGAGCTGAGGTGGGCTGGTATGAATCCAGGATTACATAATAGCCCTCCGGGCAACCAAGAGACAGATGTGTACTCACTGGAGGAGAAAGTCACTTGTGTGAGCAGATGAGGAGCCTGGGGAGGGGTTGGAGCTGAAAAGGCACAGCATGGAATCTTTGAGTAGAGCAATTTGCTGAATCTTGTCTATAAATTTTAGTATCTGGTCCCAAAACCTAGAACTTTTTTGACAGGTCCATAGTCTATGGAAGAAATAGTGTAGCTGTTGAGCACCATGGGTACGTTGATGGAGAGGGATTCACTGGACAATGGCGATAATTGTATTTTTAACCAAGTAAGAGTGTGGTAGGGAGGACCACAAGGCCTTTGCCAGAGTTTGTTTGTCTGCTAGGAAAAACAATTTTAGTAGACGGAATTTACCTTTCCTGCAAACTTTTGGTTTGAAGTTTAATAATACTTCATTAGGGTTTTGTATAGTCTTTTTCCTAACAACATGTGTATTCTTTGATATATTTTAGTCCAATATTGTTTGACCTTGGGTAATTCCCACGAAATGTGTAAGAGGTTACCAATATTTTGTCATTCTCAAAAACATTTATCAGAAACTGTAAGTTTAATTTTGGCTAATTATTAGGGAATCATATACCATCTCATTAATAATTTATAGTTGGATTCAATCACATTAATATTGATAGAACAATAAGCTGTAGTGTGCCAGATTCAACACCATTCTTTTTCTCCTATAGATTCACCAAGATCATTTTCCCATTTAGTCATGTATACATGTAAGAGAGGGGCCCATTTTACAAGAAGAGATGTATATATTAGCAAGATAAGTCCTTTAGTTGGAAGGCCATGTTTACATACATTTTCAAAAGAAGTTAGCGTTTGAAGAGTTGAGGACAAGCCTTTTTAGATACAATGTTTTTAATTTGAAGATACAGTGCCTTGAAAAAGTATTCATATCCCTTGAAATTTTCCTAATTTTGTCATGTTACAACCAAAAACGTAAATGTATTTTATTGGGAGTTTATGTGATAAACCAAAAAAAAGTGGCACATAATTGTGAAGTGGAAGGAAAATGATAAATGGTTTTCAACATTTTTTACAAATAAATATGTGAAAAGCATGGCATGCATTTGTATTCAACCCCCTTTACTTTGATACCCCTAACTAAAATCTAGTGTAACCAATTGCCTTCAGAAATTATCTAATTACTGTATTAAATAGAGTCCACCTGTGTGTAATTTAATCTCCGTATAAATACAGCTGTTCTGTGAAGCCCTCAGAGGCTTGTTAGAGAACCTTTGTGAACAAGCAACATCATGAAGGCCAAGAAACACACCAGACAGGCAGGAAAAAAGTTGTGGAGAAGTTTAAAGCAGTGGGAAAGGTTCTAAAAAAATACTCCAAGCTTTTAACATCTCACTGAGCACTGTTCAACCCATCATCTGAAAATGGAAAGAGTATGGCACAACTGCAAACTTACCATGACATGGCCATCCACCTAAACTGACAGTGCGGACAAGGAGAGCTATAATCAGAGAAGCAACCAAGAGATCCATGGTAACTCTGGAGGAACTGCAGAGATCTACAGCTCAGGTGGGAGAATCTGTCCACAGGACAACTATTAGACATGCACTCCACAAACCTGGCCTTTATGGAAGAGTGGCAAGAAGAAAGCCATTATTGAAAGAAAGCCATAAGAAGTCCCGTTTGCAGTTTGCGAGAAGCCATGTGGGGGACACAGCAAACAAGTGGAAGAAGGTACTCTGGTCAAATGAGACCAACATTGAACTTTTTTGGCCTAAAAGCAAAAAGCTATGCGTGGTGTAAAACTAACACTGCACATCACCCTGAACACACCATCCCCACCGTGAAACATGGTGGTGGCAGCATCATATTGTGGGGATGATTTTCTTCAGCAGGGACAGGGAGCTGGTCAGAGTTGATGGGAAGATGGATGGAGCCAAATACAGGGCAATCTTAGAAGAAAACCTGGTAGAGTCTGTAAAAGACTTGAGAATGGGGCGAAGGTTCACCTTCCAGCAGGACAATGACCCTAAACAAACAGCAAGAGCTATGTGAATTGAAAGCGTCAAGGAATTGGAGGGGGAAATGTTAGGTTGTATGTGATGTGATTGGAAGTAAAGGAGCATGAAGTGACATAAGACTTAGGGTTACTTATATTTTTTAAAATTTAGGCGAAATCTACAAAATTGCTTCAAAAGATATAGGGTCTAGTAAGGAGGCCTCTATAGGTGTCCAAAGAGGTGGGTCTGAAGCATTGTGGTATGCTGCAAGTTCTGCAATTTGAGCAGCAGTGTAGTACATTGATAAATTCGGAATGGCCAGAACCCCTTTGATCTTAGATTGGAAAAGGGTTTTCCTATTAACTCTGGGTTTATGTTTATCCAAAATGAAAGCAAATATTTGATTTTAAAGCAATCATAGGATATGAGAAGGATTTTAACTGGATGCACTCAAAATAGGTAATGTAGTTTAGGTAGGAATACCGATTTTATGGATGCTATGGGGTTGATTTACTAAAGCTGGAGAGTGCAAAAACCGGTGCAGCTGTGCATGCTAGCCAATCAGTTTCTAACCTCAGCTTGTTCAATCAAGCTTTGACAATAAAACCTTGAAGCCGATTGGTTTCTGTGTGGAACTGCACCAAATTTTGCACTTTCAAGCTTTTGTAAATCAAACCCTATGTGTCCCAACCATGAGATCTGGTATTTCTTCCATTGTTCAAGGAGGACATGTAAATAATGTATAATTGAAGGGTAATTGGCTTCATATAGGAAGTTATAAGAGGTAAGATTAATGCCCAAGTAAGGTAAAGAAGTATTTTCCCAGGGAAAAGAAAAGTTTGTTTTAATATGAGTGAGGATATCTTCTGAGATGTTTATATCAAGAGCCTTAGCTTCATTTACAAATTTGGGCCCTAGATAATCCCAGTCGATCGCCAACTGCTGGGATTGCCTGCCAGGTGCGGAGCTTGTCTCGGCTGCAAACATCAGCATATAGTGAAGGAGAAGTCCCACAAGCTGCACATCGCTGCAAATCCATTCATGGAAAAGCATGTGGGGGTTGAAGCCTGGGCTTTGGTCAGGCCATGTCCCCAACGCATTTTGCTGAGCCAGGCTGAGACTGCCACATACTTTTTCATGAGCGGATTTGTAGTGAAGTGTGGCTTGCGGAACCTCTCCTTTACGACATGCCTTTTTTTAAATTGGGTAGAGTAATTAGTGGTTGTGCTATAATCATGATGACATCATCTGCAAAAAGACATGGCTTATGATGGTAACACACAATTTTGACTTCTTTGATAATTGTATTTTTTCTTAGTGATATAGTAAGAGGTTCAAAGGCTAGTATAAATAGAAGTGGGGATAGGGGGCAACCTTGTCTGGTGCTTCTTTGAATATCTAAATGGGAAGATCAAAATCCGGCATATTGCACTAATGCTAGCAGTTTATTATAAAGGGAATTTACCCATTGCAATTGAAAAAGTGTGGGCCGAAACCTAATTTCTTTTTTTTTTTAAGGAAAAAAGTCAAATATGTCCAAAGGATTGTATCAAAAACTTTCCTTATACAGGGACACGTGGAAAATTGGAATTTCCCTAGATTTATATATATATAAATAATTTGTAGGATTCTGTGCACATTATTACTTGCTTGTCTCCTAGGCGTGAAACCTACTTGGTCTTTAGCTATTGATTTATTTATACCAGTGTTCAGAAGGGTCACCCATATTTTAGCAAGGATCTTTGCATCATAATTAAAGATTGAAAGAAGGCAGTAGTTGGGCCAAATTGTAGTTTCACAATTTGGTTTTCGGTATCATGCAAATAGAGGCAAGAAGTGATTAGGGATCAAAATTATCATCTTTTAGTAAAGCATTATAGTAGGTTGATAGTTGCTGAGTTAATATGTCTGTAAATTGTTTTATAAGAGAGCAGAAAGGCCTTCAGGACTTGTTTTTTTACTAGTTTTAAGAGATTTGGTGGCTAATTGGCTAACATATCATTATATAGGTTAGGGGCATGGTAGAGTTTTGCCAGTTGGTTATGAATATTTTCCATAATTTTATTTGGATTACTTGTTATTGAATTAGGATTTGTTCTTAGTTAATAGAAATGGGCCAAATGACTCCCTGTTCTGTTCGGTTCGCACCAGAACATCTCAAAAGTTCTCAGCTGAATAATGAACCCCATTGACGCCTATGGGACCTGAACTGGAATAATCAAAAGTGCCCATTTTGAGGGTTTAGATGCACGTTATTGGGCATACAAAGGGTATGGGGGTCTGGGTACAGCCCTGGGGGACATGTATCAACAGAAAAGGTTTGTAAAAAACATAATTTTTAGATGATCAGTAATTTTACTGATGCTTAAAGTGAAATGATACCAATAAAAAATTCCTTTCAACCACTTGCCGACCGCCAACCGCAGGTTGACGGCGACAAGGTGGTCCGTTATCGCAAATCGCCGTCATACGACGGCGGCTGCGATAATGCGCTCACTGTGTTCGGGAAGGGCCAGGGAGCGGGTGCGGCGGCTTCGCTTGCCACCGGCTACCCGCGCTGGCCCCCCCGGAGTGAAGGAACGGAGGTCTGTGCATGTAAACACGGACCTCCGTTCTGTGAAGGGGGAAGAGCTGTGATCACTTCCCTTCCCCAGCTAGGGCAGCCCACACACAGTTAGAACACGCCCAGGGAACACAGTTAACCCTTAGAGCGCCCCCTGCAGGTTAACCCCTTCACTGCCAATGGCATTTACACAGTAATCAGTGCATTTTTATAGCACTGATCGCTGTATAAATGCCAATGGTCCCAAAAAAGTGTCAAAATGGTCCGACATGTCCGCTGAAATATCGCAGATCGCCGCCATTACTAGTAAAAAATAAAAAAAAATAAAAACCCCAAAAATGAATTCTCATCATCCATACACGCGACCACTTTTGCGCAAACCAATCAATAAACGCAGATTGCGATTTTTTTATCGCAAATATGAGGAAGAATATAAATCGGCCAAAAACGGTAAAAAAAAGGTTTTTTTATATTTTTTTTGGGATTTGTATTTTAGCAAAAAGTAAGAAATTTGGGGTTTTTTGCAAAATTGTCGCTCTTCTTTTGTTTATAGCGGCGATCAGAAATGACGCAGAGGTGATCAAATACCACCAAAAGAAAGCTCTAATTGTGGGAAAAAAAGGACGCAAATTTTGTTTGGGTACAACGTCGCACGACTGTGCAATTTTCAGTTAAAGCGACGCAGTGCCGAATCGCAAAAAGGGCTCCGCTCCTAAAGCTGGAAATCCTTCCGGGGCTGAAGTGGTTAAATATAGTGCCCTGGGGGGGGGGTCCCCTTAGTCTGTCCGTGAAGTGGCACAGTGGCACATCTGTACCGTGTATAGAACCTGCTGCAGCAAAAATGACATTTATAAAGCCAATGAAATGACATTTTCCCTGCAAGCTTTCTTTATATTATAAACAACAGCTTGGGGAGCCAGTCTGTATGATAAGGCCACAATTGTGTGCACTCGGAACAAGATTAAAGATTTTTGGATAAACTCTGGTGTCTGTTTTGCAGACTTTGTATAGAATTAACAGATGCAGAAAAATTGGGCTTTGGGTGCTGGTGGTGCCTTCACACTGTAGTCCTATGGGGTACTCTTAATGAAAGCAAGAATTAGCCTTGCTGTCAAAAGTTGAAATGATATGCCCTGATCAAACAGGTGTGGGAAAATTGGCCTTTGGGTGTTGGTGGGGAGTACCTTCACACCGTAACCCTATAGAGGTACTCTTGATGAAACTAAAGCCTCATACACAGGATGCGATTGTTGTACGACTGCACGTCCAACTTTTTCAAAATCGGCTGTCCATGATTTTGTCTAGCATACTGACGGCAGTCGAATTATCCTTTGACAAAGCCAAATGTAGTGACGTGTTAGGAGCATATAAAGGGGACGTTCGGGTGAATGTGAATTGTGAATTACGGACGCAGGTTTACATGACCGAACACTTCCTGGATTCCGAGCATGCGTGTTTGTACTTACAACTTTTGTTTGGCCAACTTCTGTACACAAGAGACCGAAAATTGAACAACGCCTTGTTGGCAGACAAAAGTTTTCTAGTCTCCACATACAACTTCTGTTGGACGATAATTGAAAATTGGCTGTCGAATGGTGCGTACTAATGGTCAGATTATCGGACAACAAGCTGTCGCACGACCGTTGTTGGCCAATAATTGTACCGTGTGTACGACCTTAAGAATTGGCCTTGCCGTCAAAAATGTAAATTATATGCACCTGTCAAACAGGTGTGAAAAAATTGGTTCTGGGTGTTAATTGTGCAAATGAAACATATACCAAAAAAAATATTCACGATAAAATCAACACCCACAAAGCTAGGCAGTTTAGACAGTCTTGCAGAGATTCCACATCCCAAAAACACTTAATCAGCAACATCGGCATCAGGGGCTTGATAGCTGCTGCTAATCCAGGAATGATTAATTTTGATAAATGTCAGCTGGTCAACAGAGTCTGTGGACAGACACACTCTTTTATCAGTCACAAAGCCCTGGCGGCACTGAATGCCAATTTGGAAAGCCCACTGGATGCAGGGCAGCCCAGCAGCTCAATTGCATACTGGGCAAGTTATGGCCAGTGATCTGTTCTCATGACCCAGTAACCCAATGGATCGTCAACTGGAAAGCTCTCCATGTCTGTTTTGGCCCCTAGATAATCTCCCACCATATGATGCAGATGTTGTCGATGGGATGTGGAAGCTGACAGCCCTGGGTGCTGAGGACTAAAAAAAATATTGAAATGCATCACTGAGGCAGCCCCCTTCTCCACCGCTCCTCTCTTGATCAACAAAAGCCTCAAAACTACCCTTTCCATGCGACTGTAACCTACCAGAGTCTGGAAATGCATTACATAAACTCCTCTTAAAGGTATCATCAAGAGATTTCATCCTCTTCTCACTCTGTGAGGATGGAATGAGTTCTGAGACTTTCTCCTTGTGACGATAGTCAAAGAAGGTTGCCAAACAATAGTGATCCTTCTCCTTGATGCCACGTATTTTTGGGTTCTTTCGCAGGCTTTGAAGAATGAGGGAGATCATGCACCACAAGTTTGCGGAGGTATGTGAAGCCTTTTGGTCACTGAGGATTACATTATCTGAAACTGCCTCCTTCCAGCCACTTACTACTCCCAAGGGTACTGGGGACAAAAACCATCTCTAAGGTTTGACGTATGTCTTCCTTTGCTTCAATGCCTTCAAAAATGCAAGAATCCTCCTCCTCCTCTTGTGTATTCTGTGGCATCACAAGAATGGTTTCTGCATAAAGCGGACCTTCAGAAGAAAGGAAGTCCTCTTCTTCCTCCCGCTGCTCAGCCACAAGTGACCTGTTCATAATGTCATGCAGAGTCTGCTCCAGCAAGAACACAACAGGGATTGTCTCACTGATGCATACATTGTCACAGACCCTCCTGTCACTTAATCAAATGGTGACAGTACAGTGCATAAATCCTTTATCAGCAGCCATTGGTGTGGGAAAAAAAGCTGGAGAGCCTGAGCCTGTCCTTGTGCCATACTGACACAGCTACTCGCTAACGGCCCTCTGCTGCATGTGTAGCCACTAAAGCATTATCAAAGTTGAGTTTCACCTGGTAGGCATGTAACAAATTAGATGGTTTATGGGTAGATGGAATTCCTGCTGAATTTCAGCGAACTGAGCACTGCTGTGTATGACCGCCTGAACTGGCTATGCCTCTTCTGGCCTTATTTAGCAGATCTTCCAACCCTGGGCACCTGTTTAAGGAATGCTGCACCACCAAATTGAGGGCATGTGTCAACTCTACCTGTCTAAGGGCAGACAGGGGGTTAGTGCCATTATCGCATACCACCATTCCTAGCTCCAGCTGGCATGGTATGAACCACCTCTAGGCCTTGAAGAACTGAAAGAATCTTTACTCTGGTGTGGCTCCTGTCTGCTAGACAGACCAGCTGAAGCAACGCATGGCATTTTTTAGCCTGACTCATTGAATAGCTCCTTGAATGCTTAGGGGGTACTGGTGGTTCATAGAGCAATTTAGCAGAAGAGGGCATGGCGGAGGAAGAGGAGGGGGCGGAGCAGATAGATCTGGCATCATCACCACTAGCTGTATGGAGACGTGGCAGCAAAACAAGCTGCAGATCTAAACCCTGTCCTGCCTCCTTCTGAGTTGCAAGCAGAGTTACCCAGTGTGTTGTGAACTAAATATATCATCCCTGACTATACCTGCTTGACCATGTTTCAGCAATAACATGGACCTTGCGGCTAACTGCCTTGCCCACACAACATTGTCTTCCACTGGATGTTACAGTGCTGGAATGGCCTTATGTAAAAAAAAATAGCCACTGGTTACCAGTCACAGAAACACATTTTGCAAATTCATGAAAGGGGGCAGAATCCACCAGATGAAATGGTAGGAGTTGTAAAACCAGCAGCTTTGAGAAGCTTGAATTTAAACACTGGGCATGTGGGTGGCAGTGACTGTATTTTTTTATGCTGAAGCAGCTGGGGCAGAGAAATTTGCCTGCTATAGTCTACAGCTGGTGGTGTGCTGCTGGCAGACATGCTGCAAGGACCTGTGACACCCTGCGCTATACCATCATTCCTGTCAGTGGAGGCTGATGAGAGGTCATGAGATATAGCAGGGTAGACCTGAAAGGTGAGGAGAATTGCTTCCCCTTTGTGTGGCTTTCAGGTGCTCTTGCCAACAGACTGAGTGTGGGAGGTTAAATGCCTTGTCAAGTATGTGGTACCCAAATGGCTGGTATTTTTGCAATGCTTGATGTGATTGAGGCAAAGTTTGCAAATTGCAACAGTGCGATCAGCTGCACGTGTGCTAAAAAGGCCCAGACAGCTGAGCTGTGGGAAGTGGGCCGGGAGATAATAGCTCCACAATGTGATAGAATAGGGTGGGTGTTCTCTACTCTTTCATGATGGCTGCCTCATTGTGTTTGTGCCTCATCCTCACTTTCCTCTTCTGCTCTATCTGACAGCCAACTTGCAATGCGCTGCTGCTGGGGGAAAATGACTCCCATGTTACCCTGTACCTTTTCTGTAGGCTCATGTTCCTACCTTCCTCAACTGCAGAGTCAGAACCAACATCAGAATCAAGTAATGCCTTGCATCGTCAAAGAGCAAGTGGCTGATGCTGTGTTCAAATGACCCCCATGCATGATGCTGGAATAGCTGTGGACAAGGAGGCAGAATAAGCCACTCTGGCAGCTGTGGTGGCCTGTTAACCAGTCTCTGCTTGGGTTATAGAGGATGAGGATGAGGAGTATGAGGAAGGTTTTGTAAGCCAGGCCACCACCTACTCTGCATGCTATGGCTGGATAGCATGGGCAACATCGCTAAACAGAGGAAATGGTGCCCTGTCTGAGGACAGACCACATCCACCTTTGCCTGTGAACACAGATGCTGCTGGGCCCCTCACATTGCCATGGGAATGTCTACCTCTCCTTAAATTTGAAATTGGATGAAAAGTGTAGCAAAATAAAATGTTTTGATAGATTAATAGTGCATTTTTAATACTTTGTTCCAAATGAAGGACAGTCCCTCGAAATCAGGGACTGGGGCTTCTGGTTCCGGCGCCTAATAAGGAAGGAGTGAGCTGCTGCGGCTCTGGTAACAACCGCATAGAAAGCCCTGCACCTCCACCACCCCCCTGCATACCCCCTGGGATTCCCAGCATAGATCGGTGTGTGGTCCATAGCTGTTCTCTGGGGCAAAATCATTGCCTTCTCCGCAGCTTATAAAAAGAATGTCAACAGTCAATTCCACAAGGTTAGCGAGACCCTTTGGATTGCCCAGAATCGTCTCACACAACTTAATTCCCTAGAGCATAGGCAGGCATGGAGAGAGGTGAAAAACCAATCTCTTTCCCTCCATCCTTAAAACATAACTTACTTTTACGTGACACCATAATAGTATGGAGAGAGGTTAGGAAAAAGTTGGGGTTATCCCCATTTTTATCCTGACACCCACCAATAATGGAACAAAATCTTTTCCCACAGTCATGGCAGTTTACTCCCTTTTCCACATGGGCCTCCCATTGGCTTACAAACCTGGTTTAACTATTTGACCCCTCCACTGGCAAGGCTCTCCCCTTTCCTACATTACAATCTCGGTACAACCTACCTCCCCACCACTTCATCTATACTCAGAAAGCAATCAATGCTTTTGCAGCCAGACTGTGTCCTGACAGGGGCATGCATTTCTGCACCTCCCTATTGGACACCCTCTTGAGCCGAGACCAACTCAAGAATTCTGATATCTACAAACCTTTATCTCTTCAATTTATCAAGCCTCATCAGCCGAGATCAACTTCCCAGTGGAATAAAGACCTCCCCTCCATAGGGATAAGAGACTATGTACCAGCAGAAAACAACACCACCTGTGCCTTTATCACCAATGAGTTTTGGCGGGAACAACAAAATTATGCACCGTGCATATCTACCATTCTCAATGTCCTTAACCCCTACAACCAGGCAACAATGTCCATGGTGCCACCTCAATAGACCAACTCTGTTCCACAGACTATGACAGTGCCCATTTATCTCTCGTTTCTGGAATCAACTAGAAAACTTTGCTGGCATGATAACTGGGTATCAACCTTGTAAAGATCCCCTTCCCCTGCTTTTTGGCTTCTTGGAAATTCTACCCACAGTTTTTCAAAAACACAACTATCGACTATACATTGCAACAAATCATGGCTTTCCACCTGCTTCATGGCTGCTCGGAGAGCCATCTTTAAACAGTGGACCTCCACCACCCCTCCTACCATCTCAGAGGTAAAAATGGAACTCACTAGCCTCCTACACAAAGAAAGACTGGACTTGCTACTCTTCTCCTACAACCTCATCAACCTAGATCAATGCTCTACACCCCATGGGCATCTCTCTCTTAGGCCTCCCACCAGACAATGGGTGAGACCCAACTACCCCCCTTGCCCTCCTTAGCGATTCTATAAAAAAATAAAGACTGATGCCAGGCACTACTCCCTCCTTTTGATAATCCTGACGGGCACTGGTGTCCCAGAACATTGGTTCTACTATATGGTTGTGGTGTGATTCTGTTATGTTACTGTGGGGGG
>BLSH010419848.1:115745-137965 GCA_018402905.1 Glandirana rugosa
GGGATTGGCATTGCGCGCGCGCGCTCACAGTGGCTCTGTATCGCGGCCGCCATCGTATGACGGCGATTCGCGTTACAGAGCCACATTGTCGCCGTCAATTGCCGATCAGCCGTCGGCAAGCGGCTAAAGTGTACGCCCGTAGAGGGCCGTTGTTTACCTGCAAGGGGATACAAAGATATTCTGTGCATCCCTGTGCAGGCGGTCCTGTTCATGTCAAATGGGACACAGCAGCTGCGTGGACAGATCTGTCATCCATGCGGGTGTAGGTGCATGGACCCAAACGCAGACAGTGGGAGTTCAGGGGCATGCACCCACATGGATGTCAAGTTGGGAGCAGTGGCTGTGCCCTTGCAGCTGCTGCATCTCAATTGACATCAATGGCATTGCCTGCATGGGGGTGCACAGAAAAGCTGTGCATCCCTCTGCAACTAAACACGGCCCTGTAGTGGCATGCCCTGCGTTAACTAGGCCTTAGGCTTTGTTTAGACTTACGGTTAGGGGGAGGGCCGCATGCAGTTGCGGCGCATTTGTCGGCAAAAATGGGGTTAAAACAGGTGGTTAGGAGGTATTGCATGTCTTCCTCACTGCCTGTCAGTAGCCTCTGGAGAGTAGCCTCGGGCTTCAGAGGCAAGGGCGATTTAGACGCATGTCTAAATTTACCCTTAGGCCCCTTTCACACAGGCTGTTTGATCGGGTCCACCTGTCAGTTTTTTCAGGCGGACCTGATCGGACCATCCAGTATCCCCTATGGTGTGGTGGATGTCAGAGGTGACATGTCTGCTGACATCTGCCTCTATCCAATCCTGCATGTCTGGCGGATCGGATGAAAATGGACAGGCAGCCCGCTTTATCCATTCCCCCCTATGGAGGAGATTGGAACTGTGTCTGTTTCTGCTCTGCAGAGCGGAGATGGACCTGTCATCTGCGGGGAATTAGAAGACCAATCCCCCCCTGAACAAGCAGATTCTGTCCTATGGAGGTGCCTGTGTGAAAGGGGCCTTATTATGATTTTTTTTTTTTACAATTTTTTTTTTAAACTTTTTTTTTTTTTAATGGGGGGGTCTTTGCAGAGACATCAGGGGTCTAAACAAACCTCTAATGTCTCTTTTTTTTAAACAGAGAAAGAGACTGAAGAGTTCAGTCCTTTTCTCTGCAGGCTCAGCTGCAATTTTTTATGAATGGATGAAAGCCTCTGAATAGCAGCTCTCCTTCATTCATAAACTGTGGCATAGTAGACCCTGTTTACTATGCCACCGTGACAGCTGAACATTGGAGCGATCGGTACCGAACGCTTCACTACGTTCACCTAGGAAGGGAAGGGGGCTGGTAAACATATGTTTACCAGCCCTACCGCTCTCCATCCTGACACTCTGCAATTACCGATCTGCCAGGCAGCGGCGGGGAAAGCCGCTTGAAGAGCTGCATGAAGATGCCACCGGGGATCAGTGAACGAGGGGGGGGAGGGCAATGAAGGGGATGCGGGGGGGTTACAGAACATCATTTTAGAATTAAATAAAAAAAACGTACTCTGCAATTGTCGGCGGGAGTGGGAGCGGAGGGAGTCAACAATTGCAACGGATCCACGGTGATCCGTGCTGGCGGGGGGGGGTGAAAGTTACTGCTGGGGGGATATATGCAATAGGCAGAGAGCAGGGTGGGGGGGGGGGCAAAGCAATAATTTTAGGTTGTGCAGAAGGTGAGGAAGCAGCGGGTAACAGGTAGAGAGGCGGCGGCAGCAGAGAGGTGGGGGGGTCATCTTACCTGAATAACTCTGATCAGCGGCTTGTTAGCTGTTAATCAGAGTTATTGATTTATTCAGCAGAGTCTGCTGAACATTTCTGATATAAGTTTAAGGTCACTGAAGTGACCATGAGCTTATAACAGAGGAGGAATGTATGTTAGTACGGCGTACGGACTTGGCCACCTGCAGGCACTTCTGTAGGTCCGTGCAACATATGGACTTGGCAGCGAAAGGATTAATGTGTGGCCAGCATGACTCAGAGAGTGTATGGGAAGACACAAGAAAGTGGTGAGAAGTTTTAAACTCTTCCACCGTTACGTCTCTCCACTCAAAGGTACGGGAATAATATTAGGTTGGGTTAGCCTGGATGAATTGGTGTGCATATAGGTTGCACTGGGCCACAATGGATCGCAGCATGTCCTCCATAAAAACCAAATCAAAAAAATTAATGGGAGAGAAATTTTCTGTGTCCACCTGGACTCCTGGTTGGACAGTAAAAGGGGGAATCCTAGCTTCTCCTGAATTAGGAGGAAGCCACAAGGGGTGCTGGAGTGAGTAGGGAAGGCCGGCATTGGACCTAACCCTTTGGGGCTGAGGTACAGCGGTGCTGGTGGATGGCACTGGGGTGCTGGTGGATGGCACTGGGGTGCTGGTAGATGGCACAGCGCTGCTGGTGGAAGGTATTGCCTCCTCACCAATGCGCCTTCGTTTGGCGGGCAGACAATATTCCTCATCTGAGTCCAGCTCTGATTCGCTACTTGAGACCGGATCGTAGGTCATATCAGGCTCAGACTCAGAGGAATCTGCAGGAGAGAGCTTCCCGTTGCTCTCCTCTGCCGCAAGATTATTGTAGGCCTCCTTGAGATAAAAAGATTTTTTTGCTATTGTTGCAGCACTAATTGACACTGATAATAAGTATGGCACTAATGAGGTGATGGGCACTTATGGCACTGATGGGACTGATGTCAGGTGGCACTGATGACAGGTCAGGTGGCACTGATATGTGGCACTGAGGGCAGGTTAGGTGGAACTGATATGTGGCACTGATGACAGGTCAGGTGGCACTGGTGACAAGTAACACTGATGGCACTGACAGGTGGCGCTGACACGTGGCACTGATGACAGGTCAGGTGGCACTGACATGTGGCACTGATGACAGGTCAGGTGGCACTGATGATAGGTCAGGTGGCACTTTATGACATGTTGCACTGATGACACTTGATGGCACTGGCAGGTGGCACTGATGATATGTGGCCCTGACAGGTGGCACTGACACGTGGCACTAATGACAGGTCAGGTGGCACTGAAGGGGCACTGATGACAGGTCAGGTGGCACTGAAGGGGCACTGATGACAGGTCAGGTGGCGCTGACACGTGGCACTGATGACAGGTCAGGTGGCACTTTATGACATGTAGCACTGATAACACTTTGATGACATGTGACACTTGATGGCACTGATGATATGGGGCACAGACATGTGGCATTGACAGGTGGCACTGGTAGGTGGCACTGATAGGTGGCACTGACAGGTGGTACTGACAGGTGGTACATGATGGGCACAGTAACAATTACAGTGTTTTCCAACTCACAGAGGCAACAGCTGCATGGATCAATCAATTTTTCCTCACACAGCAGTGTCTGTGTGAGGAGAGAAGGCAGGCAACGAGAGATTATCTCATATGTTTACATTTGAGATCATCTCTCATTGGATCCCCCAATCGCAGGTTAAGCGGCCGCTGTGATTGGCCATTTACCACAATCTGTGATTGGCTGTGTCCAAAGGACACGGCGATCACAGATATTCCCAGCCGCGCGCCCGCGGTTGTGGGCTGGGAGCGCGCAAAGGGGCGGATGTCCATGGACGTCCGCCAGGCAATTCAGGTCCGCGCTGTAGCCGTCTTTTGGCTTCTAGCTTTCTCTGGGATGGTGTCAATAGAAGTTTTCCTCTTGCGTCGGAAGGGTCAAATTTTAACACTTGAAGACCCCCCCTCAAAAATTCCTCCTCCTCATTGCTAGCACCCCAACACTCCTACTTTTCTTTACCAATGCAGCACAGTGTTGTAGTGGTTAGCACTTTTGCCTAGGGTCAATACTAAATTGGCCCTACATAGTTACATAGTTGATAAGGTTGAATAGAGACAACAGTCAATCCAATTTAACCTGTGTAGGTGTGTGTAAAATAATAATTTCCCATATCCCCATATATTGTTTTAGCTAAGATTCACATCCAAGTGTCTTTTAAAACTTTCCATACTTCCTGCCGACACCACCGATTGTGGAAGAGAGTTCCACATCCTTGCCGCCCTGACAGTGAGACACCCCCTCCGCAACTTAAGGTTAAACCACTTCTCTTCCAGTCTCATTGTGTGGCCCCATTCTCTGGGACTGAAAAGTTTCATACTTACGATGGGATCCCCGTTGAGATATTTGTATATCGCTATCATATCTCCTCTCAAGCATCTCTTCTCCAAGGAGAATAAATTTAGCGCTTGTAGTCGTTCCTCATAATTGAGGTTCTCCAGTCCCTATATTAATTTAGTTGCCCTTCTCTGGACTCTCTCAAGCTCCAGCACATCCCTTCTGAGGATTGGGGACCAGAACTGGATGGAATACTCCAGATGTGGCCTAACCAGAGTTTTATAAAGTGCCAGAATACCTAATCATTTTATCTTTGGAGTAAATTCCCTTTTTAATGCATGCTAATATTCTGCTGGCTTTGGTAGCCGCAGCTTGACATTGCATGCTCAGTCTGTCTTCTACTAGGACCCCTAGATCCTTCTCCATCCTGAAAGTCCCTAGTGATTCTCCCCCTAATGAGTAACTTGTGTTTATATTTTTACCCCCCCAAGTGCATTACCTTACATTTTTCAATGTTAAACTTAATTTGCCATGCAGTAGTCCACTCCATTAATATATTCAGGTCCTCTTGTAAAGTTTCTGCTGTGTTGTTATTGCTCTGCATATTTTTGTGTCGTCAGCAAACACTGAGATTGAGCTATTTATCCCACCCCCTATATCATTTATAAATAAATGAAACAGAATTGGTCCCAGGACAGAGCCTTGGGGTACCCCACTAACCACTCTAGACCATTTGGAGTAACCCTTTGGACACAACCCCATAGCCAGTTTTCTATCCAGGTACATACCTGTGGGAGATTAGCCGTGGGGATCACTCTTCAGAGGATAAGACTCAGCATGGAGGTCGGTTTCTTTAAAATCTGGTGGCTTGCCAAGTTTATTATTACAGGTTTGCAAGCTCAAAAACACATAAAAGAACAGAAAGCAAAACCTCGCTGTCCGGCGCTAAACTAAACAATCAGGTTCCTCTCTATACAGTGTAGGGTTGGCCCCGACACCCACAAAATATAAGCACAGTGCAAACCTTGATCTTTGAGTCCAAATTAGCAGAAATAGCTCACTCAGCTTTCTCCCTCTGAGATCCAGGATAGAGCTCTCCTCTACTCTCTTCCTGGTCATTAAATGCAGGTGGACTCTTGCTAGTCGCTCCAAAATGATCGAATGTGTGGCGACAAGTATCGCCCGTCCATTGTGTCGCCTCGCTTAACATCACAATACCCTATGGTCCAAGCCTACAGACCTCAGATTGTAGATTAAGCGTTTGTGGGGAACTGTATCAAATGCTTTTGCAAAATCCAGATACACCACATCCACCGGTCTACCTATGTCCAGGTGGCAGCTCACTTCCTCGTAGAATGTTAATAGGTTGGTTTGGCCTTTTGTAAACCCATGCTGATTACTACTATAAATGATTCCGTTTTCTTCAGCAAATTCTTGGATATGGTCCCTTGTCTCCTCCAATAGTTTACAGACTGAAGACATTAGACTGACAGGCCTATAGTTCCCAGGAATATATCTCTGCCCTTTTCTGAATATCAATACCAATCAGCTTGTACCAATCCTGTCAGTAAGCTGGAATAGCGGTCTGGCTATAAAGTGAATGTAAACCCAGGCTCATCATTTTCATAGTAATGGCATACTAGTGATCTATATACACAGTATCTCACAAAAGTAAGTACACCCCTCACATTTGTGTAAATATTTTATTGTACCTTTTCATGTGACAACACTGAAGAAATGACACTTTGCTACAATGTAAAGTAGTGAGTGTACAGCTTGTATAACAGTGTAAATTTGCTGTCCCTTCAAAATAACTCAACACACAGCCATTAATGTCTAAACTGCTGGCAACAAAAGTGAGTACTGTGAGTTCTGTGCTGTCATATGTGGAGGGAGGGGAGTCTGGGCAGTTCATATCTAAATCACAGAGACTCTGTCTGCTCTCATGCTTGTGCATGAGATAAGGAAATGACCTGTCAGTCACAGCACAAAGGAAGAAACTGCATGCATTTATCTGTGTGTCATTTGTTTCTTACTGAAAAAAGATAAGAGGATTGCTCAGAGCTGGATTAACTCTTTGTAGCAAGACTGGGCACAGATGACATGACATCCTCTACTCTACCAGGTTGAAGTCTTAATTTTTTTTTTTTTGGCTCGGCTGCGCAGTCCGCCGTCATTGTACGTCAGCTGTGCATGCACCCGCTGCATGCTCCGCGGGTAGAGCAGATTCGATGTCCGCCAGTGACCCGTGATCGCCTACTACAGAGGCAGAACAGAGATCCACCAATGTAAACACGGGGATCTCCATTCTGTCAGGGGACACGTCACAGATCTACTGTTCCTGGGGCGTAACTACAGGGGTTGCAATTGCAACTTGGCCCCATGCTCCAGGGGGCCTATGTGCCTTCCTCCTAATGGAGGAGATTGTTTCCTGTATATGTTGCCCCCATCACCCCTCCTATCCAGTCCACTTGTCTTCTGCTGTTCCCAGGGTCCCTGTGTGCTTCCCTGGTCCCCCCCACAGAGCTGCTGTCTTCCCCCCTCCTCTCTCCTGCCAGCTGCTTTAGGAAATGTGTCATGATGGAGAGTCGGGCACGGGTCTGTAAATTTCACATTTACTGGCTCCTTCATTTTCTGAATGAACAGAGTCAGTGATTGGTACCAATCACTGACTCTGTTCATTCATAACTGAAGCATAGTAAACTGTTTTTTTACTACACTTCCATTTCTGAATGGATGGGAGGCTCGGTGCACAGCTGTTCCTGTCCATTCATTCTGTGCAGCTGAGACTACACAGATGGAGATTGAGGGCTGAGGTTTGTTTAGACCCCTGATATCTCATCAAAGCCCCCCAACAGGGCTCCTAAAAAAATTGTAAACAATCATTAAAAATAAAATTGTAAAAAAAATAACATGAAATGGTAAAAAAAAATAGAATTAAAATATCAAAAATTAAAAACTACTGACACCAGTGAGGGAACTATTAAGATTGCAAAGGTCGCATCTGCGACCGGGCCCTGGCATTTCACCACCATGGGAAGGCCCGAAGATGGCAGAAAGGGGGCCCGCTGCAGAACTTGTGAAAGGGTGGTGCTACGGTACCATAAAAAAGGGCTCTACAATGGGAATAAAGGGCCCCAGGATCAGTGGGAAGAGGGAAGGGACCTGGCCAGAGGTCAGGGGTGCCCTTCATAATTTTTTGCACCAGGGCCCTGAAGGTTATAGTTACGCCTCTGTACTGTTCTCTGTAATTGGGAACAGTTAGATCTATCATGCCCCGGCCCACCCAGCCCCCACACAGTTAGAACACAGTGAGGGAACACACTTAACCCCTTGATCGCCCCCTACAGGTTAACCCCTTCCCTGCCAGTGACATTTATACAGTAATCAATGGATATTTATAGCACTAATCACTGTATAAATGTCAGTGGTCCCTAAAAAATTTCAAAAGTGTCTGATATGTCTGCCACAATATCGCAGTCCTGATAAAAATCGCAGTTTGCCACCATTACTAGTAAAAAAATAATAAAAGCGGCATAAATCTCTTCCCATAGTTTGTAGACGTGATAACTTTTGTGCAACCCAAATATGCCTATTGCAACTTTTTATACCAAAATGATGTAGAAAAATATATATCTGGCCTAAACTGATGAATACATTTGTTTTTTTTTTTATATTTCTTTTGGATATGTATTATCGCAAAAAGTAAAAAAAAAAAAAAAAGTTTTTTTCAAAATTGTCGCCTTTTTTTGTTTATAGCGCAAAAAAAAAAAACCGCAGAGATAATCAAATACCACCAAAACAAAGCTCTATTTGTGGGGAAAAAAGGACATCAAAATTGTTTGGGTATAACGTCGCACGACCACGCAATTGTCAGTTAAAGCGATGCAGTGCCGAGTTGCAAAAAATGGACTGGTCAGGAAGGGGGTAAATCCTCCCGGGGCTGAAGGGGTTAAGGACTCTTGGGTGTAAGCCATATGATCCTGGTGATTTATTTATGTTAAAGTGTTACTAAGCCCAGTGATATGAAAATAGTTCATCTGCCCCCCCCCACAGTGCCCACAGCTTATAAATCTTCTTTTTACATTCAAATACTGCCACTATATACCTTTTTGGATGATCTGTATACCACGGTTACCTGATAATCTGCAGAGTTCCTCCACTGCTGAGAGTTCAGGTAGGAGGACGTTTCCATTACAGCCTGTATACATGCCCACATGTATGATGTCAATATCATGTGACCTGGCTATCTTTGAGAACAAGGAAATATTCTCTCCAGCATAAAAGACACAACTGAGCATGCGCAGGTTAGCTACCCTGCCTGTGTGCTAGTTGCCATACCTAGATAAACAGTGCAGGAGGGAATGATCTATGCATACAGGATAAAATAGCCTGCAGAGGATTAACCCCATATGTTCCACAGTGAGCATAACAAGCATGCTATGCTGCATATACAGACTGATTTTACTGTTGTAGGTTTAGTAACACTTAAAGCTTCTCTAATCCTTTGTGGACTCTGGCCGCAAGGGTAGATCCTATGGCATGTTGATAACAATACTGTCATGGTTTGTATACCCCTCCTTTTCCTGTGTGAAGACTGAGGAGAAGAAAGCGTTTAGCACAGCTGCCTTCTCCTTGTCATCTATAACCACCTTCCCTTTCTCGTCCTTTATGGGGCTTATGTGTTCCGCCTTTCGCTTTTTTACTGTTAATATATTTAAAAAACTTCCTGGGATTATTTTTACTCTCCTCCGATATGTGTCTCTCATAGTCTTTTTTAGCCGCCCTGATTGCGTTCTTACACCCCACATTGCATTCCTTGTATTGTTGGAATGCTGACACTGACCCCTTCTCTTTGTACTTTTTAAAGGCCATTTTTTTGTCCTTTATTTGACATTTTACGTTTTGGTTTAGCCTCCCAGGTTTAACCTTTGTTCTTCTATATCTATTACCACTTGGAATGCACTAGTATTTGTATGTATAAATGTGAGTTAGGGACCTTAGTTTGTAAGCTCCTTGAAGGCAGGGATTGATGTGAATGTACAATGTATATGCAAATCACTGTGCAAATTGATGCTGCTATGTAAGTACCTAATATAAATATGTAATAGTCCACATGTGGCGCTTTAAACTGGTACAGCCTTTTATGTGTAGAGAGGAACCCAGACACCTTCAGTGTGAGGAATAAAGCACACTTCACCACAGTGACACTCAGATCTCCTTACCAGATCAATGGTATAAGCAGGCAAATATTAATGACGCCTCTGATGGTGTCCCATTGGTTGAAACCGGTAAGGCGGAACCACGAGACACAGGCGCGCTGAGAGGCCGCGGCTGCATGATTTTTTTTTTTTATTGAAACTGCTCGTTTTATACAACCTTGCTGTAAGTGCAATTCTATTAAATCTTATTTTTTATCTGTACGGGCTTCACTATGTCCTTCTTTACTGTTTTTATCACTGGTATCAGTTGTGGATGAGAGTGAGAGCTCCTTATTATTGGAGATCCCTGGCTGACACTGCTTATCTGAGTGGAGAAAAAGAGGGTGTTCCTTTGAGTTCCTCTGTACAATCTTGCATTTGACCTGATGAGAACCTTGGGCTGATTAATACTTGCCTGCTTATACCATTGATCTGGTAAGGAGATCTGAGTGTCACTGTGGTGAAGTGTGCTTTATTCCTCACACTGAAGTTGGCGCCTGGGTTCTGCTCTACACAAAAAAGGCTGTACCAGTTTAAAGCGCCACATGTGGACTATTACATATTTATATTAGGTACTTATATAGCGGTGTCCATTTACACTGCGCTTTGCATGTACATTGTACATTCACATCGGTCCCTGCCCTCAAGGAGCGTACAAACTTATATATTTGCCGATCAAAGCAATAATGCTGGCTGCTTTTGAATTTTAGAAATACAACTGAGCGCGGGTTTTCCCCCATATTTTTATGGTTCTTGTTTTACCTAAAATAAATAAACCATGGGAATGCCCACACATTAGCAGATACTGGAATCAAATTTTCCAGCTCATTAGAAAGGTCACCGGAATTCCGGTAAAACAAGACCCAGCTCTCCTCAACCAGAGAATTCCTCATATTCATTAAAGCACTCAATCTCTGATCTGTTTGATCTTAGTGGAAGCTAAAATAATGATCGCAAAAGTGTGGAAGAAACAGTCTGTCAACACACGACAGGCCATCAGGAAGATATTCTGGATAATGCTTCAGGAGAAAATATTCCATACGTTACAGGACTCAGTTAAAACATTTCACACAGACACTCCCACAACCGTTGAGAGGGGAAAAGGAAATGAGATCGATAGAGAGATTATTAAGCTCACCACAATGCACTAAACACGGTATGTCAAAGATATATACTATTTTGATAAAAGAAATGGACCCAGGAGATCCACCCTACTTTGCGAGGTGGGAAAAAGAACTGGGGAATATCCCAGAGGGTGAGGCGGGGAAAAAGAAGATCCTCAATCTAATTAGTTCCTCCGCAAGAGATCAGGGAACAAAGGAGATGAATTATAAGTTAGTGGCAAGATGGTACTTAGGACCACAGAGGATGAGAAAGGTTGGAACAGAGAACTCACAGGACTGCTGGAGGGGATGCGGGAAGGAGGGTACCTTGGAGCACCTTTGGTGGGAATGCCCAAAAATAGGAAAATACTGGAAAGGGATTCTGGAGAAGATCAGGAGCATCTCAGGAGCACAAGTTAAAGAAGAGCCATGGGAATGCCTATTCCACGCTACACAAACTCCAATAAGACAGTATAGAAAGACACTGGTCCCGACCCTCCTTAATGCAGCTAAGAGCCTGATCCCGAGATTGTGGAGGTCCATAGAAGCCCCAACAACGAAGGAGTGGGTGGAAAGGGTCAAGTGGACGAGGACCATGGAAGAAACTATATATATGGGAGAGGACAACCTAGACAGATACCTAAGCATATGGGGAAAATGGGAGGAATTTAAGAAAACGGATGAATACAGGTCAATCACAGAGCAATAGAAATATAGGGGAAGGGGAGTTCTCGGGGGGAGGGGGGAGGGGGGACTTGAAGGAAGGAAAAAAGGGTAAAGGGGAATGTAGACTTTAGTGGTTTTCTCTGTTATTTTAAAAGATGAGTATAATAAAAAATAAAGTAAAACGAAGTAATGAAATAAAAACTGAAAGTGATATTCCACAATGATGTGACGTGAGCCTGATACAGAGGTTTGAACATTAAGATGAAAATTATCTGGAAGGCACATAGCTGAAGTGGAAAAGAAAAAAAAAAAAAAACATTTGAAAAGATTTGGAAAAACTTGGGCCTCCCACGTGGGTATATCCCTTTTGAGTGATTGAGTGAACTACAACCGCTACACCCTGGCCAGTATTGACCCAAATGGACATAAAGAGATTGCTTTCCACTCTGGCATCACCTCCGTCTATTAGCCTCTGCATACTCCTACTAATCTTTACCTTTCTGCCTTTATAACTCTTTCTCTGTTCTCACTTTAACTTTCCACTACTCACTTCCATCAGCTCTCTGGCGCTCAAATTTGACTCCCAGTGATATCAGTCCTTTACCTCTTGATGGGCTTGATCTTCCTATATATTGGACCACTATCTGCTAGACCAGGCCCATCGAGTATGGTGTTGGAAGAGAGAGAAGGTCAGATTTATTTACATTATGAAGACATAGGTCTGCGTTGTTTGTGGATAATGGTTACTCGGTACTTCAATCTTTGTTTAAACTCCTCTGACCTGTATGTCAGTCAAGACGGATAAGCAATATTCCCTCTATACTTGCACTCCTCCTTGTTCCCCTTCTTTGGGGCACGGGTATTCGGGCAAGAGGAATCCTGAAGCGAGTGGAGGAGGGGAGATCCCCCCTGCCAGTGCACAGTATGTTCCCAATTGGGGTGGCTGGATGGGAGGGGCTCACCCCTACTCACCCTCCCAATCTGCTCTACACGTGTATTCCAATTTTCTTGTTCTAATATTGTAAGCTTGCTTTTGTCGGAAGTGATGTGTCAAACGTTTCCTTTTGTTGTTTGGCAAGATGAAAATCAATAATCAATAAACACATTGAAATATAAAATAAATAAACCACTAACACTCCCCCTCATTTGACTCTTGCTGCCTCAAGATGTTGATGAATATGCCAGGAAATGGCATTTTGTGGAAAATAGTAGTGCTGTCTGGAGCATCTGGGCAAGATAATAGTGGCTAGAGTAATGCCACTGAGGTATAGAACAGGCAACAAAGAAGCAGACATTATCAGTCCCCAAGAAATGTCTCCTATTAGTCTTTGGAGAGGCGAAGGAGTATATTGGCACATTAGGAATTCACAAAAAAATGACTAACATGAGGGCTGAGGAGGAGAAGGAGAAAATAGGGTGCATTAGGAGCCTAAAAAAATAGTTGATATGTGCCCTCGAGGAGGAGCTGGGGGCAAAGGGTGCATTTGCAGTCCCAAAAAAGCCTGCTATGCACTTTTGAGGAAGAAAAGGGTACATTAGTAGCACTTGCAAGCAAATGCCATGACCTGTGCCTGGGAGTGAAAGAAGAAATACTTTGTTAGCAACTTCACTACCTTCTGAATGAATAACCAACATTGGCAATATGAAAAAAATCCAGCTTTCCAGAGCCTCTAGAGCAGTGTTCCCCAACCCTGTTCTCAAGGCCCACCAACAGGTCATGTTTTCAGGTTTTCCATTATTTTGAACAGGTGATTTGATCAGTTTCACTGCCTTAGTAATTACCACAGCTGATTCATCTGAGGGAAATCCTGAAAACATGACCTGTTGGTGGGCCTTGAGGACTAGGTTGGGGAACACTGCTCTAGAAACTTCTTCTCTGGCTTCAAAGGAAAATTTGGGGAAAGGCAGGCAGCCTCTATTCATAATATGTGATGCTCATTTTTTGCTGCTGCCTGCTCTTCTCCCTGGCTGTTTAATTTATAATGGTCAACCTTACAGGGGGAAGTGGAAAGGGGAAGACATTTTGAAAAGGTGCTTTAAGAATATTTAATAAGAAATACAGCAAAAAATTAAAATAATGTCCCTGGCGTAAATCCATCATCAACCTGAAGGTGTTACCCTGCCGCCATAATGAAAAAAAAAGCATCTGACAGGGTTTCCCCACTCCTGTTGCTAAATGGCATATCTGCAGCACTGCTCGTCTCATGGCTGGGGACCTTGGGTGTCCTCACCCCGAATTCCAAGCTCAGTGTTTACATTACTACATTGGCCAGAGATTTGTTATTTACCAATGGCAGTGTGGTGGGAAACATCATTTGGTGCAGAGAGGTCATGATGGAGTTAAACTGGAGAATTTGTTTTTTTACCTTTTTTGGGGATATTGTTATTAAATGTTTGTAAGGTGTTTGTGTATTTATTTACATTTTACTTTTTGGGAATCATTAATAAATGGTACTAATTGATCATTTTGCTCATTTTCCCAGAAGGGGCAGATCTAATGGCCATTTTTTTCTGTTGTTAGTGTCCTTGTTGGGGAGATTCACCCACTCTACATGTCCATGTGTCTGCCACCAGGACCAAATACTGCAACAGCTTATTTCACCTAGGAGTAGAGTTGAGCGAACCCGAACTGTAAAGTTCGGGTCCGTACTGAACTTTTGGGTGTCCGGCACCCGGACCCGGACTTTTCAAAAAAAGTCCTGGTTGGGGGTTCTGGTAATTTTACTAAAAGTTCTGAAAAAGTCCTGGAAAGTCCTAGAGGCTTATCCTGGCTATTGTTTAAGTTTCACACACAGTTTGCAGATGATTTTAGAACAGGGATATGGCTTCTCCCGCCTATTGTTTAAGTTTCACACACAGTTTTCAGATGATTTTAGAACAGGGATATGGCTTCTCCTGGCTATTGTTTAAGTTTCACACACAGTTTTCAGATGATTTTAGAACAGGGATATGGGTTCTCCCGGCTATTGTTTAAGTTTCACACAGTTTTCAGATGATTTTAGAACAGGGATATGGCTTCTCCCGGCTATTATTTAAGTTTCACACACAGTTTTCAGATGATTGTAGAACAGTGATATGGGTTCTCCCGGCTAATTTATACTTTTTTCACACAGTTTGAAGATGATTTTAGAACAGTGATATGGCTTCTCCCGCTAATTAATACTTTTCACACACAGTTTGAAGATGGTCCACATCCACCTCCATTTTTGATTTTTTTTTATGTGATTTTTGTTTAAAAATGCTTTTAAGTTATTTCCCTGTCCCCATTTCTTTGTAGGGCACTTGTCCGACCCTTACCCCCATTTCCCTCCTTTTGCAGACCTCTAGGACTTTCCATGACTTTTTTACAGCCGTTTTGGTGCCTAAAAGTTCGGGTCCCCATTGATTTCAATGGGGTTCGGGGTCCGGGTCAAAGTTCGAGTTCTGTCCGGACCCGAACCCGGACTTTGTCCCGAAGTTCGGCCAAACCAGCAGAACCCGAACTTCTAGAGGTTCGATCAACTCTACCTAGGAGTATTCACACCCCATTGGGAAATACAGGAAGACTTGCTCTCAATTTAGCTACCAGGAGAAGAATTTAACTTATGCAGAAAAATTGAAAATTAGTTATCCTGTATTGCCCAGCAAAGGTTTGTGTTCCATAAGTGTAACATATTTGTGCAGTAGAGTGAGTGTATTGGTTTTATGTTTTAATATTTAATGTGTTTTAAGAAGGCTTTACACTATATAAACCTTTGATTTATTGGCATGGAGGTGAGAGCAAGATTACATATGAGAAGGAATGAGCAGTACATACTGTATAAGTGCTATTAGACCTTACTGCAATAAAATACGTAATTTAGTTCTGTCCAGTGTGCACAGGTCGTGGGCTTCAAATGGATTGGATTGTAAAATGGTGAAGAGGAGCTACAATTTTGCAAGAATACAGTATAAGGTTCATTGTTGCATTTTTTTTTTCTGTTTTTCACTTAGTAGATCTATTGATTGTTGTTTTAGTTACTAACAGTATTTCACTGAGATGTCACTTGATGGGGTTATAAAGGTAGAAGGTGCATTCTATGCATTAAGATAAAAAGCCTTCTGTGTGCAGCAGCCCCCCTCAGCTCCCTAATACTTACAGGAGGTCCCTCTCTGTCCAGCGATGTCCACAAGTGTCTCAGCCGTCCAAGATTCTCCTTCCTGATTGACTGAGCCACAGCAGCGGCACCATTGCTGTCAAGCTAACCAATCAGGGAGAGAGGGGGAGGGACCGGGTTGGGGCTCCGTGTCTGAATGGACACAGGGAGCTATGACTCAGCTCCGGTTCCCCCATAGCAAGCTGCTTGCTCTGGGGGCACTGAACAGGAGGGAAGGGCCAGGAACACCAAAGAGGGACCCAAGAAGAGGAGGATCTGGGCTGCTCAGTGCAAATCCACTGCAACAGAGCAGGTAAGTATGACATGTTTGTTATTTTTATAGGAAAAAACATGAGACTTTACAATCACTTTAACTGTCTTCATGCCATCTTTCCATTGCAGAGTACATCCGAGATACTCAATCTGTTACACCAAGACTGAATATACCAACTCCGCTGTGTGATAATTGTCCAAAAAAGACCAAACACCAAACCACACATCGTACCACTGTGCTACCCAATGATCATACCACACAAGGGCCTTCTCCTCCACCCTCTCCTACAGAATACATCCTGTTTGGAATTACAGGAGTCTGTCTAAGAATAAAGGCAGTCTTCAGACTAATGTTGAACACCACCAAGATCACAAATGTAAGTTAGTTCTCGTTATTCAGTAAATTGACAGATGTCCTAAACATAATCTAAAAGTTCTAAAGGCTTGAGAGCCAATGCCAGTGAAGAATGTCAAATACAGTTGTGCAATTTAGGATTGGCTTAGATTATCCCATCAAAACACATGATTACCAGATCAATGACTATGTGACATCCCGTTCTAAGTTCATAGAGTTGCCGGCAAAAGGCACTAGCCATAAATCTTACAACAGTCTGCCATTATAATTGGTTGTAACAGTAGCAATTCCCCAACTTTCATACAGTTGTGCTAATTAGTGTAAATACTCTGGCAGAATTTATGATTTCTTGGCCATTTTTCAGAGAATATGAATGAGAACACAAAAACTTTTCTCTCACTCATGGTTGGTGTTTGGCTGAAGCCATTTATTATCAATCAACTGTGTTTACTCTTTTTAAATCATAATGACAACAGAAACTACCCAAATTACCCTAATCAAAAGTTTACATACCCCAGTTCTTAATACCGTGTATTGCCCCCTTTAACATCAATGACAGCTTGAAGTCTTTTATGCTATTTGTGGATGAGGCTCTTTATCTTCTCAGATGGTAAAGCTGCCCATTTCTCCTGGCAAAAAGTCTCCAGTCCCTGGAAATTCTTGGGCTGTCTTGCATGAACTGCACGTTTGAGATCTCCCCAGAGTGGCTCAATGATATTGAGGTCAGGAGACTGAGATGGCCACTCCAGAACCTTCACTTTATTCTGCTGCAGCCAATGAGAGATCGACATGGCCTTGTGTTTTGGATCATTGTGATGTTGGAATGTCCAAGTACGTCCCATGCACAGCTTCCTGGCTGATGAATGCAAATGTTCCTCCTTGTAAGTTCGACTCGAACATTGGGCGTTTGCCCGTTTGGCAAATCCCAAACATTATGGGGCATTCGTGTTAAATCCCCTCCCCTCACATTTTTGTAAATATTTTATTCTTTTCATGGGACAACACTGAAGAAATTACACTTTTCTACAATGTAAAGTAGTGAGTGCACAGCTTGTATGACAGTGTACATTTGCTGTCCCCTCAAAATAAATCAACACATAGCCATTAATGTCTAAACCGCTGGCAACAAAAGTGAGTACACCCCTAAGTGAAAATTTCCAAATTGGGTCCAATGTGTCAATATTTTGTGTGACCACCATTATTTTTCAACATTGCCTTAACTCTCTTGGGCACAGAGTTAACCAGAGCTTCACAGGTTGCCACTGGAGTCCTCTTCCACACCTCCATGACAACATCACGGAGCTGGTGGATGTTAGAGACCTTGCGCTCCTCCACCTTCCATTTGAGGATGCCCCATAGATGCTCAATCGGGTTTAGGTCTGGAGACATGCTTGTCTCCAAGTCCATCACCTTTACCCTCAGCTTCTTTTAGCAAGGCAGTGGTCATCTTGGAGGTGTGTTTGGGGTCATTATCATGTTGGAATACTGCCCTGCGGCCCACTATCCGGAGGGAGAGGATCATGCTCTGCTTCAGTATGTCACAGTACATGATGGCATTCATGGTTTCCTCAAGGAACTGTAGCTCCTGTGTCGGCAGCACTCATGCAGCCCCAGACCATGACACTCCCACCACCATGCTTGACTGTAGGTAAAACACACTTGTCTTTGTAATCCTCACCTGGTTGCCGCCACACACCATCTGAACCAAATACGTTTATCTTGGTCTCATCAGAACACAGGACATGATTCCAGTAATCCATGTCCTTAGTCTGCTTGTCTTCAGCAAACTCTTTGCGGGTTTTCTTGTGCATCATCTTTAGAAGAGGCTTCCTTCTGGGACGACAGCCATGCAGACCAATATGATGCAGTGTGCGGCGTATGGTCTGAGCACTGACAGGCGGACCCTCCACCCCTTCAACCTCTGCAGCAATTCTGGCAGCACTCATATGTCTATTTCCCAAAGACAACCTCTGGATATGATGCTGACCATGTGCACTCAACTTCTTTGGTCGACCATGGCATAGCCTGTTCTGAGTGGAACCTGTCCTTTCTTAACCACTGTAATGTCTTGGCCACCGTGCTGCAGCTCATTTTCAGGGTCTCGGCAATCTTCTTATAGCCTAGGCCATCTTTATGTAGAGCTACAATTCTTTTTTTCAGATACTCAGAGAGTTCTTTGCCATGAGGTGCCATGTTGACCTGATCAGTATGAGAGAGTGAGAGGGATAACACCAAATTAACACACCTGCTCCCCATTCACACCTGAGACCTTGTAACACTAATGAGTCACATGACACTCGGGAGGGAATATTACTAACTTGGCCCAATTTGGACATTTTCACTTAGGGGTGTACTCACTTTTGTTGTCAGCGGTTTAGACATTAATGGCTGTGTGTTGAGTTATTTTGAGGGGACAGGAAATTTACACTGTTATACAAGCTGTACACTCACTACTTTACATTGTAGCAAAGTGTCATTTCTTCAGTGTTGTCACATGAAAAGATATAATGCAATATTTACAAAAATGTGAGGGGTGTACTCACTTTTGTTAGATAGACTATATATGTAGTGACAATATATTGTAGTGACTATATATATATATATATATATATATATATATATGTGTGTGTAGACTATATATACAGTACATGCCAGGTTGCTTGCTCGGATAAGGGTCTGGCATAGATTTTAAGGGGAACTCCACGCCAAATTTTTTTTAAAAATTGGCATGCGGTCCCCCCAAAATCCATACCAGGCCCTTCAGGTCTGGTATGGATTTTAAGGGGAACCCTGTGCCAAATTGTTTTGAATAAATGGATTTCATGGGAAACATCATGCCATTTTTTTTGGCATAAGGGTCCCCCCCAAAATCCATACC
Source organism: Glandirana rugosa (assembly GCA_018402905.1). NCBI lineage: Eukaryota > Metazoa > Chordata > Amphibia > Anura > Ranidae > Glandirana > Glandirana rugosa. The sequence goes on from BLSH010419848.1 coordinate 134,437, forward strand.
AGAACCTCCAGGTCTGGTATAGATTTTTAGGGGAACCCACCCCAAATGTTGTTTAAAAAATGGTGTGGAGGTCCCCTCCAGAATTCATTCCAAACCATTATCTGAGCATGCAGCTGTGCAGGGCAGGAGGAGGGGGACAAGCAAACGCCCCCCCTCCAAACCATACAAAGCCACATGTCCTCAACATGGGGAGGGTGCTTTTGGGTCCCCCCTTAAAGCACCTTGCCCCCATGTTGATGAGGGGAGAAGGGTCTCTTCCCCGCAACCCTGGCCGGTGGTTGTGGGGGTCTGTGGACAGGGGGCTTATCGGAATCAGATGTGAATGAGTATCATGTACATTGTACCCCTACTGATTCACCAAAAAAGTGTCAAAAAAGAAAAAAACACAGGAGACAATTAAGGACAAGTCCTTTATTAAAAAAGAAAAAAAAGTTTCCAGCGTAATCCACGTCAATCTCAGTGCCCGAACGAAAAAAATGGTGGCAAGAAGAAAGTGCAGAGCAGTAATGCAGGTGACAAGAATGTGCAAGATTAGTGTTCTCTCTCTTCATACTGTACTGTACTTTTTTCATACCTTTGTGGTTCAAAAACGAAAAAAAAAGAATGGTTTAATCTGATTTAAATTGAAACATATGGGAAAATTTGCCTCGGTTCATGACCAATTCAGTTTGCGACCAGAGTTGGTTCACAAATTAAGTTTGTGAACCCATGTACTACTGTATTTTATTTTTATTGTTTCAATTAAGCATTAAAATCACTGCTCCTGAGGAAACAATTGCTTTAAAAACTTTTTTTTGCATTGATACATGTCCCCTTGGGCAGTACCCAGGTCAGGTCCCCATACACTTTTTATGGCAATAACCTGAATACAAGCATTTAAAATGAGCACTTGATTTTTTCATGTTTGTGTCTCATAGACTTTAATAGGGTTTGCATGTTCGCACAAATTTTTTGCCTGTTCGCATGTTCTGGTGCGAACCGAACCAGGGGTGTTTGACCCATCCCTATTCGATAAGATGGGTTACCATAATGTGCTTGTTTAACCACTTGCCGACCGCCAACCGCAGGTTGACGGCGGCAAAGTGGCTCGTTATCGCAAATCGCCGTCATACGACGGCGGCTGCGATAACGCGCACTGTGAGCGCGCGCGCGCCGCCGGAGGCGCGCCCGCGCACTCATGTGTTCGGGGAGGGCCAGGGAGCGGGTGCGGCGGCTTCGATTGCCGCCGGCTACCCGCGATGGCCCCCCCGGAGCGAAGTATGTAAACACAGACCTCCGTTCTGTGTGAGGGGGAAGGGCTGTGATCACAGCCTTCCTGTATACAAAGGCTGTGACCACTTCCCTTCCCCAGCTAGGGCAGTCCCCCCACAGTAAGAACACGCCCAGGGAACATAGTTAACCCTTAGAGCGCCCCCTGCAGGTTAACCCCTTCACTGCCAATGGCATTTACACAGTAATCAGTGCATTTTTATAGCACTGATCGCTGTATAAATGCCAATGGTCCCAAAAAAGTGTCAAAATAGTCCGACATGTCCGCTGAAATATCGCAGTACCGCTAAAAATTGCAGATCTCCGCCATTACTAGTAAAAAAAAAAAAAAAAAAACCAAAAATGAATTCTCATCATCCGTAAACGCGACCACTTTTGCGCAAACCAATCAATAAAAGCCGATTGCGATTTTTTTTATCGCAAATATGAGGAAGAATATAAATCAGCCAAAAACGGTGAAAAAAAATGTTTTTTTATATTTTTTTTTTGGATTTGTATTTTAGCAAAAAGTAAGAAATTTGTGTTTTTTGCAAAATTGTCGCTCTTCTTTTGTTTATAGCGGTGATCAGAAATGATGCAGAGGGGATCAAATACCACCAAAATAAAGCTCTATTTGTGGAAAAAAAAAGGACGCAAGTTTCATTTGGGTACAACGTCGCACGACCGCGCAATTTTCAGTTAAATCGACGCAGTGCCGAATCGCAAAAAGGGCTCCGGTCCTAAAGCTGGAAATCCTTCCGGGGCTGAAGTGGTTAAGGCTCAAGAAAGGACAATGTTAACATGGATATTATGTAATATTAAGTTTGTAAATCGTGGTGTAGCCGGATGGCGTCAGGTATGGCTTAGAGCACAGCAAATCATATTAGTGACTATACCACATAAGAGGCTCCATTTTGTGGCTCACAATGGTGAAGCTACAACAGAACCTCCCTGGCACCATGACCAAGACACACTGACACTGGGGTAATGTGTCAAAGCTCGAAGATTTCTTTAGAATGCCCCCACTACAGAAATTCAAAAATGATGCCAATGCGAACAAAACCCTCTGGAAACTTAACATCCACCTCTCAGCCAACCCTAAATACCATATCTCAGACCACCTTAAACTGTATTTGGACAAATAAGTCTGAAGAAGTCACTCAGTACTCACAAGGCGCTTATCAAGAAGTATGCAAAAAATCGATCTCTCATTACAAACGCCAAAAAATAACCATACAGCAAAATTCTTGAATTAGATACACAGAGTAAAGTAAACCCATTGATTAATTTACCTCTGGTCAAAACTAAACACCAAATCATCTTGACCAAAACTAGACACCATCTAAGTATATTCATAGGACAAGAACATGAACTTCTCAATAAGCTTAAACACAACAATTATATCTCCAATTCTATCACAAGATCAGTCCTCTATCCCATCTCTTCATACAGAACAAAATTGATTGTACATTGCAATCTTTGCCTTTACATAAGTCGCCGGGTACTGATAGCCTTCCAAATGAACATCTTAAGTCCCATTCCCCCAATCTTATTTCCACACCTAACATTTACCTTCAACTATCCTATGTGACAAGGATCCTCTCCCAAAGAAATGTTACGAGCTGTTTTTACAAAGTCAGATAAAGACCCACTGGTACAGGGAACTTTGGATTGATTTCTTTGTTAAATTCACATATCTAAATATTTGCTAAGGGCAGAGAGATTGTCGGCTCTCTGAATGACTTTTGTAGGTTTAAAATGAATCCCCACACTACAAATGTTAGGCAGCAAGCAATAAAAGCATTTTTAGTTATTACCCAGGTCAGTCTCTCGCTGATCCTTGTGTTCTTTGTGTTCTTCAGATGACGATCCCATCACCTCCAATCACAGAGGCCATTGCGATTTGTGATGACGGCATAGCAGAACTGATATTGGCATTTCCAGAAGGAGATCTTAGTCTGGTGTTTATAGAGGTATGGAGGACATAGACCGGGGGGGTGTAATGGGTAGATGGGACATGGGAGACGGGAATATGTCTATATGACGGCAGAGCATGGCTGAACATGAAAATTCTTGGATGATATCTTATTTTGATATTCATTAGGGCATGAAGGGTACAGACTGGGGGTGGTGTGTAATGGGTAGATGGGACAATATAGGGTAAAATATGTCTAAAGAATCCCAGGATGTCCATTGGGTACAGAGGTGATGACAGGTCGGTATCCTGAACAGCCATTTATAATAAGAGGGGCTAACGGATCTTCAAATATCAGACAATAGG
>BLSH010419848.1:144317-175102 GCA_018402905.1 Glandirana rugosa
AAAACCCAGTGACAACACTGGTAAATATATGTTGACATATTTAATTGACATAGTTATTTAATAGAAATATTGGTATTGGTTATTTAGTTACAGGTAGTTACGATGGAGTGATGGTGGTGTAAGAAGTAAATTTCAGGGTGGGGAAACGAGGGAACATGTTACACGTTAACAAAATGGTGTACCTCATCTGATTTACCCCTGGGTTTCTCTAAAACCCTATAGTCCTATGGTTTGTTGAAGTTTTCAATCGTTTTTATCAAACAATATTTGGACATAGACAGTAAAGAGCGTCTCAGGTAAAAGGAAATGTCCTGATTTTCAGTACCTTGGGTGAGGTAGCATTGATGGACATTGATTTATTGGTTATGGTTATAAAGATAATTTATTGATACAGTTAATTTATACAGTTGTATATAAATGGTCACAACAGTGACCCAAAAAAGAGAAACAATCGACAATTAAACATCTTACAATGCATGGTAAAGGTTCCCCATCCATCAATTTCATATATATACATACAATAGGTATAAAACAATAATTTTTTCCCATTAAATGCAGGGCTAATTCCCCTTGGAATCCTAGGCTATGGGCCATGCAGCTTTTATTGTTTTATACCTATTGTATGTATATATATGAAATTGATGGATGGGGAACCTTTACCATGCATTGTAAGATGTTTAATTGTCGATTGTGTCTCCTTTTTGGGTCACTGTTGTGACCATGTATATACAACTGTATAAATTAACTGTACCAATAAATTATCTTTATAACCCTAACCAATCAATGTCCATCAATTCTACCTCACGACCACCCCATTCTTCATTTAAAGTCCCACCCCTTTGCTCCATTGCACAATGTGCAATTGTTTTGCCACTATTTTAGGGATGGAGGCTACAGCCTTACCAGGCTATCATAAGCTTCATTCAAAGTCCCACCCCTCTTGTTCCCCCACCATTCCCTTTTAGTCTACTCCATAATCAGTTATTTATCTGATTACTCTGGATAGCAAAACAATGTAAGAAACAATTGCCACGGTAGATCTAGTTTTGGGGATTATTTAACAGTAGGACATACTTTATGTTCATTTGTTTTATTACATATAGTTACAGAAACCATACACCCTACAATCGAGTTGTAATTCTCAGTCATCATTAGTGTGTAAAACTTAGTGACTCTGGGGAAGCAAGAAAGGGAACAATTCCTTTTCCGCATTTTACCTTCTCAATATCAATGATTTTAAGAGCCAATATAAAATTACCATAAACCCTTTCATTTCTCGTTAGGAATGGAGAATGACATCTCCATTTTTTGGGCATCTCTATAGCTTATTTGGGGCAATCAAACTACCTTATGTTGTTGTATTCTCATCTTTTACAAACATACAGAAACCTTTGGGGCATCTCAAACACAGAAGTGCAGTTAGTGGTCAGTTTTCTGCCTGGATTGCCATTTGTCACAATCTCTTGAAATTTAGTTGCTCTTAGCAACCTGCTTATATCAGGGGGATTAGGTAGACACTGAATGACAGGAGAGTGTTTAGTATATAATGACCAAGATTCCCTTGAAAAGACTTCATGTTCCTCATCATTTAGTCCTGGGGATGAAATGGTGCACCCTCATTCAGTGTATCCCTCTGATCACTTGCAAGCTGAGAATCTAGGGATTCTGTGGCTCCTGGTTGGCCACTGGATTTGCCCCTAAGAATTATTAGGCATCTGAGCTGAAGACAACCTGTCTATTTGTTCAGCCAGTCACTCCAATCAAGACTAAATTGGGCCCATTGAGCTGTAAGAATCAGGTTGGTCCAAGTGCTAACTTCTGCAAGCCCTATCATGCTCTGGCCTAAATTGATTGTATCCATTAGAATCAGAACCACCATGTATTGGTCTTGGTCTTTGAGGATCTCAATTTTACTTTGATTTTGAAGAACACTAGGGATTGGTGGAATCCTATTTATTTGGGGAGATCCCTGATTTTGAAGGTACCTAGTGGAGTGTGAGTTTCTATCCTTCTGAGTAACCCTGGGCCTTTGGGCATATTCCTTATGACTATTTCTGAACCTCAGGCTCTGTTCCCTTTTATATATATTATTTGGTAACTAGACTCTTAACTGGTAGGATAGCATGTGTCACTCTGAGGGGTCCATTTGACCTATTTCCTCTTACCACCTCAGCATAGGTTTTCCTTCTAGTTTCATAATGTCATGGTTAAGGGGAAATAGCTGCCTCTGCCACAAACCAGTGGCCATGTTAGTACTCATTAACATTGCCGTGTGGCAAAATTTACGTCTACCACATGTTGAATTTTGCAAAATGACAAGTGATGTCATACAATTGTCACACTATTGCCTCCCTGATGTTAATTCAATTAATAGGACAAGGTGATGTCACTGTGCCTGTTAACACATACATAGTACCTCTAGTCATTCACTCAACAAAAGAAAACAGTAAATAAAGACACTTAGGGCCCGTTCCCACAGGGGCGACTTACGGTCCGACTTGAGTGCCTCAAGTCGCCCCAAGACTCTTGAGATCTCCAATCCCATTGAAATGAATGGGAGCCATCTTAATGTATGCTACTGAGTCTCTCCAACTTCAAAAAAATGTTCCTGCACAACTTCAAGGCGACTTCTATCTGACTTGTGCCCATAGGATTCAATAGAATTCGCCTCCAAGTCGGATTCCCCCATCTTAAAGTGGTAGTAAACCCTCCTATCATTTTCAGCCAAGGAAGCTGCCATCTTGGCCTCTGTTTAATCTACAACTGCCATGATGCTGCACATGTGATCAGCTAGGACACCACCCATTGGATGGTTTGACAGTTTGGTTTAGAGCACAACCAATGGGAGTGTTACTTTTCCGTCAAGTGCCGGAAATATAACTGTTTTTTAAACTGTTAAATAGATGGGTTTACTACCGCTTTAATGCAAGTGACTTCACAGCGAAAATGATAACCCCCCTTCCTCCCTTCTCTGATTGGCCACAGGCAAATTCACTTGGCATAAGTCATGTTGTAAGTCACCTGAAGTGGCGCCGCAGTCACAATGAAAGTTGCGCTGCAATTCCCTAGCAAAGTCAGGCCAAAGTCGGATCGCCCCTGTGTGAATGGGCCCTCACACGTTTTTTGATTAGTCCTTTATTAAAAAAGAAGAATCCCCTCAAAATGTATGCTGTAAGTCCATCATCAATCTTGTCATCCACATCAATCATGATGACGTCTGCTGACACCCTGAAAGAAAAAAATCCTGCTGGCCGAAGGACCTGTTCAATCTTGTTGCTGACTCAGGCTTAATTATATTTCCTGCCCCCCCCCCCCCTCCCCTGCTAAAATGAAGGTGTGTACTCTACCAGGTGATGTAATACAGTGGTTCTCAACCCTGTCCTCAAGTACCCCCAACAGGCCATGTTTTGGGAATTTCTCTTCTCTCTTTCTCTCTAAAATAGCTGTCCAAAATACCAAGCCATTGACTCTGATTTAAAGCACCTCTGCAAGATAAAGGAAAACCTGAAAACATGGCCTGTTGGGAGTACTTGAGGACAGGGTTGTGAACCACTGATTTAATAGACCAAATATGGCCGAGGCCAATTATGGATGGAAGCCAAATGTTTCTTTTTTACAAACTGTCTGTGAAGTAATGAATGGATGCAACCCTGCCCCTGGACAAGTTCCCCCTTACTGCAATTGTGTCTCTCCCTCACTGCCATTGTAGAGGGCAACCATCTTTCCCTGCAAACACTGTCAGCTTTCCCTATCTGCTCCAACACACACTGATAAAGGCATGCTGGAAACCCCGCCTTGTAAAGTGACACATAAGAAAACACGCACTATTGGCTCTTCTAAGCCATTAAATGCGAGGAACTGCATTATCGGTAGTTGGCTGCTTTGGCAGTAAACATCTGCATTAGTTTACTGGGTCTGTAAACCATGAATGGGTTGGGATTTCCGTGCTCAACCTGAACCCAAACCTCATTCATAGTCCTAGTCCTGTTACTTTCGTCCACTTTTTGAAGTCTTTATAATCAGTTTTGGTTCCTGGTGTAATGGCCTCAGCTGAGCTCAATCTTCTGTCCTAGGCAGGATTACATCCATTATCCTTATTCACCCTACTTGTATTTTTAAATAGTTTGTTTTGGTAATTCCCCTCCTGATGCTCATTTGGACTTCCTTGTAAAAAATCTAACCAGTTATAGCTTTTTTCTCTTTGTATACTAGCTCTAGCCATGAACAACCTTATTTACTATGTATAACAGCCGACCAACCATACATTATTTGACTCTCTAAACTTTCAGTCTTATTCAGTTGTGAGATTTTTATCAATTTTTGCTTTACAGAGGGGGAATTGATACTTTCATATACATCACTAAAAGCCTTGGTTACCCCACTTGGAAGTTCAGTAACCCGTAAAGAAGTGAAATTTAAGATGAGTTCTATGGTGAGCGTTGTGCTCATGGATGTCAAGGCCCAGGCCTTTGAACGGGAAAGGACCAGTTTCAGAAGAGGTAAGACACGCTAGGATGACAATATAGACATTCATTATGTTTTATTTTTTAATATTGTATTTTTATTAAGTTTTCTCATATTATAACCAAGATTAAAGTACAAACATTGTAGATAACTATACAAATAACAGATAGAAAAAAATAAGTATTACATATTGTGAAGGTACATCTTAAATCCTAACGGAATGTATCAAATGAAAGCTGACGATATATCAAAACAGAACATTGTCAGGTAAGCAGCAGGTACATGTTTTGGGGTGGGTCCAGTCCTAACCCCAAGACACTCAATTAGAAAGCATTCATAGGTGTGGAAAAAGATAGAAAATGTAACTAGTACACACAGGGGTATACAACAATATTAGTCCCTATGATTTAAAGGTCAGTATAATATCATTAAGAATTTGTAGGAGCAGATGGAATACCATAGATAGGTTGGTCCCAAGAAGCCCAGATTTTATTAAACTGTTGTAGGGCATCACCAGTTTTTGCAGTAAGATGTTCCATTCTTCTAATCACCACAATCAAGGCCGCTGATGGGGGGAGGGACCACCAGTCCTCCTGTAGGGGGCCTGGGTGCACAGGGGGGCCCAAACAGCACGGGGAATCTGTGTGGTTGGGCAGAAGGACAATTGCAGAAGCATGCCCTGTGCGGGTCTCTGCAGCAGCTGAAAGCCAGTTTCTCCCCCTCCTGTGGGCTTTCAGCTGCTGCAGGGAGAGACACAGGGCTTTGTTCCTGTAATTGACGATATAGCAAAACAGAACATTGTCAGGTAAACAGCAGGTACATGTTTTGGGGTGGGTCCAGTCCTAACCCCATGACTCTCAATTAGAAAGCATTCATAGGTGTGGAAAAAGATAGAAAATGTAACCTGTACACCCCGGGGTATACAACAATATTAGTCTCTATGATTTAAAGGTCAGTATAATATCATTAAAAATTTGTAGGAGCAGATGGAATACCATAGATAGGTTGGTCCCAAGAGGCCCAGACTTTATTAAACTGTTGTAGGGCATCACCAGTTTTTGCAGTAAGATGTTCCATTCTTCTAATCACCACAATCAAGGCCGCTGATTGGGGGAGGGACCACCAGTCCTCCTGTAGGGGGACTGGGTGCACATGGGGGGGCCCGAACAGCATGGAGAATTTGTGTGGTTGGGCGGAAGGACAATTGCAAAAGGATGCCCTGTGCGGGTCTCTGCAGCAGCTGAAAGCCAGTTTCTCCCCCTCCTGTCAGCTTTCAGCTGCTGCAGGGAGAGACACAGGGCTTTGTTCCTGTAATTGCTTCCCCGACACCGATCCCCCTCCCTGTTCTGCCTGCTTCTGATTTCCCCCCATGTGCCCCCCTCAAGCAGCACTGCAAGCTTCCCTGTCCTGTCAAAAAATGACAAATTGTAAAAAAAACGAATAATTAAACATTGTAATAAATAATTTTTAAAAATTGTAAAATAAAATAATTGTAAAACTTTTTTAACATTTTTTTTTTAAATTTATAGTTTTAAAAAAAAAATGTAAAAAACAATTAAACGAGAGCTTATGTTTGTGTTCGCTAACCATGATTTTAGTTATTTAAACATTGTAATAAATATTTTTTAAACATTGTAAAATAAATGAATTGTAAAACTGTTTAACATTTTTTTTTTAATTTATAGTTTTTTTTTTTTTTAATGTAAAAAACAATTAAACGAGAGCTTATGTTTGTGTTCGCTAACAATGATTTTAGTGTATTTTTTGTGAAAATGTGGTCTTGATTTATTCAGGGATGATGTATGGGGCCCCATGATTTCTAACAGCAGCCCTGTCCACAATACAATGATATTCAACAGCCGAGATTGTGATGGGATCTCTGTGATGTAAAGGGATATAGTGAATTGATGCAGCGCTCTTGTATAGAGGCCAAAGATGTTCTGCAGAACTGCAAAAACTAAAACAAACAATGTATTCAATTATTGAACTGCTCACTGTGTTTATTTCACAATTATTTTGCACTGTACTTTTGGCATATTTGGAGTCCCATACATTTTTTGTTTTAGTTTTTTCAGTTCTGCAGAACATCTTTGGTCTCTATACATGAGCACTGCATCAATTCACTATATTTTGGACTATTGAGACTGTTTTTCTCTTTTTTTTTTTTTTTTGCTTTGCTGCTCATGTTTCTTACCTTTTTTTACCTTTAGTGCTGATCATTCACATTTTTTTTTTTTTTAATAATAAATTTCTATTAATTTTTGAGACGTTGGCCTGCCATAGGTACCCATAACCGGCCAAAGTCTGATGTCTATCTTCCTGATTACCTAAGAGCAGGAGGGTCCCCCCCCACCGGCACCCCAACCGGGAACATTTTTTTTCTTTAAATGTAAAGGGATGAATCTCCTGGCAGCTGGTAATATATAGGTAAACTAGATAAACAGACTTCTACTGGGGTCTATGTATGCATAATTAAAACATTTATATATGTGTTGCTCCCTGTTATATGGGGGTCTTTTTCACTAATTAGCGCTGCACTTTTTATCTTGTTTATGTTACACGATTTAGTTGAAATTGTGGTGCTGGCTAGAGTTGAGCGAACCCGAACTGTAAAGTTCGGGTTCGTACCGAACTTTGGGGTGTCCGTGACCCGGACCCGAACCCGGACATTTGAAAAAAGTTTGGGTTCAAGTTCTGGGTTCGGGTATTTGATCACGCATGTTGAATAGCTGCAGGGCAGCCAATCAACAAGCGTTTCACTGGTTTTCCCTAGAAGCCAATACAGCCATGCCTACTAATGGCATGGCTGTTATTGGCAAGTGCATCATGTGACCCAGCCTCTATATGAGGCTGGAGTCACACTGCTGCATGTCACATGCTCTCTGGGTAGTGTAGGGAGAGGATGCTGCCGGTGCTGTGAGGGACAGATTGCAGATAGATAGGTAGAGATTACTACTATTACTACTGCTTTTAGGGACAGATTGCAGATCTCATTCTGCATTACAGAAAGATCTGACTGCACTAGGTAGAGTCTACTGCTTAGAGGGACAGATTATTGTTCTAAAATCATCTCCTAGTTCTATAGGGTCAGGTTTCTGCTGTTGCTGTAAGGGACAGATTATTGTTCTAAAAGCATTTTGCAGCCCTCTAGCACTTTCCAGTACTCTTTTACAGTCATTTTTGTGCCGAAAAGTTTGGGTCCCTATTGAATACAATGGGGTTCGGGGTAAAGTTCGGGTCAAGTTCGGTACCGAACCCAGTCTTTTTTCCGAAGTTCGGCCGAACCCACCGAACCCGAACATCCACGGGTTCGCTCAACTCTAGTGCTGGCGGCTTGCTTGATTTAATCGGAAGCGCAATATAACTTTTTATACCTGGTAATATATAGGCCACTCATGTTTTGGAATATTTAGAGATGCCAGGGAAGGGTAGACCTAGGAGATAGTTGAATGAGATCCAGAGGGAGGGATACGTCATGAACCTGCCAGAAAATTGACAGGACATAGGACCTGATCGGGTTGGCTGTAAGGCCAAAATATTCAAAATATTTAAGATTCAATGGACAAGGGATTTTTAACCACGTCACCCCCGGAAGGATTTACCCCCTTCCCGACCAGAATACTTTTTGCGATTCGGCACTGCGTCACTTTAACTGACAATTGCACAGTCGTGCAACATCGTACCAAAACTAAATTGACATCCTGTTTTCCCCACAAATAGGGCTTTCTTTTGGTGGTATTTGATCCCCTCTGCGTCATTTCTGATCACCGCTATGAACAAAAAAAGAGTGACAATTTATAAAAAAAAAAAAAAAACAATATTTTTTAATTTTTGCTATAATACATATCCAAAAAAAAAAATTACTTTTGGCCGATATATTCTTCTACCTATTTGTGGTAAAAAAAAAGTGGAAATCGGCGTATATTGATTGGTTTGCGCAAAAGTTGCCGCATTTACAAACCATGAGAAATAATTTATGGGATTTTTACTATTTCGGGGTTTTTTTTAGTACTAATGGCGGTGATCTGCGATTTTTATCGGGACTACAATTTTGTGGTGGACAGATCGGATATTTTTGACAATTTTTTGGGGACCAATGACATTTATACAGCGATCAGTGCTATAAAAAACCTACTGATTACTCTATAAATGTCACTGGCAGGGAAGGGTTTAACCTGCAGGGGGCAATCAAGGCGTTAACTGTGTTCCCTAGGCATGTTCTTACTGTATGGGGGCTGGGCTGCCAGGGGCACCAGAGCTCTAACTGATCTCGATGAAAGGGATCAGTAGATCTCTGTCATGCCGACTGACAGAATGGGGAACCATTGCGTTTACATTGGCGGTTCCCTGTTCTTTCTCTCCAGAAGGCGATCGCAGGTCACTGGCGGACATCAAGTGCAGTGGGTATGAGAGTGCGCCGCCAGTGGCACGTGCCCACCCGCTACTGCGGCTGCATGGATCGTTGTTTATAGACAGTCGATCTGCGCGGTGGAGCCCACTTGCCGCTGTTTATGTACGCCAGGCGGTCGGTGAGCGGTTAAACAAATTGCATGGACCACTTGCTACTGCCCTGGGAAACATATACCAAAAAAAAAAACATTTTTTGGAGTTACATTTGGCAAGAATGTGACAATTTTAATAGTGCCTAGGCAGGCCATACGTGGGTCGAATTCCGAACAAATTTTCTTTTCAAAATCAGAAGTTTCATACGTTTTGTGATTTGATGGCGCCACCATTGATTTTCTAAATTTGACCAACCAAGCCTTCAATTTCCCCTCGTGTTGCTACAAAAAAGAATTTTAGTGACCGGGAATCTTCTTTTCTTTCTAGGAATTTTCTTTTCTTGCACCCATGTGCATTCCTTTTTCTGTTACATTTCTCGCACGATTCTCCCATCATTGATTAGAAAATCGTTTGTTTATCTAAAAATTTCCAACATGCCTGATTACTCAATGGTGCGAAATACAAATGAAAATTCTTAGATAAGATTTATTTGGAAATTCAACCCATTGTATGGCCACCCTTAAAGAGCAACATAAAAATGTAATGATATACCAAAAAGGGGAATGGCGCCATAAAAAGTAAGGTGTACAACGATAGCCTAACAGTGTCGCTGTCCCTTTAAATGTGAAAAGCCATAAAAGTCTAAAGCAGGGATAAGCAATTAGCGGACCTCCAGCTCTTGCAAAACTACAAGTCCCATCATGCCTCTGCCTCTGGGTATCATGCTTGTGGCTGTCAGAGTCTTGCTATGCCTCATGGGACTTGTAGTTCTGCAACAGCTGGAGGTCCGCTAATTGCCTATCCCTGGTCTAAAGCAATTAAAAAGGAAAGGTGATGGCGCTGACTAGGCTGCTAAATAAATAAGTGCTAGTGAAAAAAACCGTGCCTGCAAAATATTTCACCCTGCACTATATGTGCGTGCTGCCAACATATGATAGTGCATACACATAAAAAAACATGGGCCAACAAAACTAAAAAATAGCGTAAATAGTTAACAAAGATGGTAGTTAGTGTCATAAGCATCCTGAATAAATGTCCACTTAGGTATCCCAACACCACGTGGTTCCTGTTTCTCAGGCCCGGTTCACACAGGGGCGACTTGGGATCCAACTTGAGTCGCCTACAGTCGCCCCAGGTCGCTTGACATTTGAAATCCCATTGAAGTGAATGGGAGCCGTCTTTATATACGCTACTGAAGTCGCTCTGACTTCAAGGCGACTTCAGAAGAGATTCTTGTACTACTTGGAGGCAACTTCTATCCGACTTGTGCCCATAGAATTCAATGGAAGTGGCCTCCAAGTCGGATCCCACATCTTAATGCAAGCGACTTTGTCAGTGAAAAGAATAGAATTTATTTTGTGGCAGCCCCTCCCTCCCTTCTCTGATTGGCCACAGGCAAGGTCGCCTGGCATAGTTAAGTTTAAAGTTGCCTCCAAGTTGCCTTGAAGTTGCCTCCAAGTTGCCTTGAAGTTGCCTCCAAGTTGCCTTGAAGTTGCCTGGCAAAGTCGTGCCTGAAGTCGGATCGCCCCTGTGTGAACCGAGCCTTAATGTAAGTGATTGCTCCACCCGTGCTCATCCAAAAAGTGAAGGTGGCAACTCACCAAAAAGTTTTGACCCCTTTTTACAGGAAGGTCAAAACCAGCATGTTCCCAAATCCTGGGGTGTTCTGAGACTCCACTCCTCTCCACTAGAGGGATATGGCCAGGTTCTACAATGTAAGAATGACTACACAGGAGACCATGAAGGAAGTCTTATAGTGTAGTACATTTATTTACGATTATTTATTTAATTTTATGACACTGACTACTATCTGTGTTAACTATTTATGCTATTTTTTAGTTTTGTTGGCCCATGTTTTTTTATGTGTATGCATTATCATATGTTGGCAGCACGCCCATATAGTGCAGGGTGAAATATTTTGCAGGCACGGCTTTTTTCACCAGCACTTATTTATTTAGCAGCCTAGTTGGCAACATAAAAATGCAAAATGACTTTGAAAAAATGCCCTTAGGCTCCATTCACAGCTATGCATTTTTCTTTTGGAGCATTTATGCAGTGCTTTTTGCTGTTTTTTACAGTGTTTTACCACAATTTTACTGCAATTTTGTCTCCATTTGCGTCTTGCATTTTTTAATGGTTTTTTTTTTGTTGCTGGGCAGATTTAAAAATGCAAAGTGCAAATCACTGCAAAATCACAGTAAATGCTCACTACATGCTTTTCTGCAGCTTCACCATTGAAATCTATTGAACCAAAAAAACAAAAAAAAGCACAGTTTTGCGTTTAAAAAAGTCCCTGACCCTTTCCAAAAATGCAGAGGCACAAAAATGCATTGCTGTATGCCCCTTTCACACTTGTGCGACTTTTCCTGCGACTTTGGACATTGGAGTCGCATGACAATTCGTACCCCATGATTCCCAATGATAACCATTCGTATCTGTGTGACATCAAGTTGTACCGCCCCTGTACTACTTTGGTCCGACTTTGATGGGAGTTGAGGTCCATAGACCTCAGTTTAAGCAAGCATTCCCTGAAATCGCAGCAAAATCATGTCAAAATCATGCGACTTTCAAGTCAAGGCAATGTGAAATGGGCCTTAAAAAAATTCCTGCATTTTTGCAAATGCATTAGTGTGAATGGAACCTTAAGCTGCCTGTGAAGTGGCACATATATTTATTGTATACAGCCCACTATAGCAAAACTGCCATTTACAAAGAAAAAAATGAGGATTAAATTGCCAGCAAATGATAGTTCCTGGCTAGACATGTGCAGAGCGAAAAAAAATTTGTTTAGTTTTGTTTTGTTTCAATTCGTTATTTACATAAATTTGAAACAGTATCTATATGGGGTAGGACCCTGCCCCCATAGAATAATGATGTGACTTTTTAGGTACTGATTTACCCTCTCTGAATGATCAGACGGACACTATTAGTATCTTATTAGGTATATCAAAATTTAATATTTGTATAGAAAAAAAAACACAATAAAATCCCCAAATAAGGAGAAAGCACATGAAAACAAAACATAATAACCAGACAATACAGTACATAAACCAGAATCGGTCCGGATACTCCCAGTCGGTGGAATGATGGTGAACTCCAGTGACTGGTAGGTGTGGGATACGTATCTGTTCTTCCCAACGCGTTTCGCCAATGGCGGCTTCCTCAGGGGAAAGCGAGCAGAGACCAATTACAGGTATCCGTATCCTAAGTAAGTATAACAGAGTTCAATGAAATATAAAATACCAACGTATTATTGATTTTTCTACATTTATACATAATGTCCCGTTTCCGGGATAAATATATCAACCTTATTCACATCTGATCATAGATATATTGGTTTATATAGATGAAACATTTCATTCATGTTGTACATAAAGATAAGAGGGGTACCTTGATACTTTCTGAGAGAGAAGGACACTCTGTGTTTAGACATCTGACCATATCATTTCCAATTTCATACTGCTATAGCGGGTCTGTGGGTGCATAAATCGCAGCTGTCGTGTATGCGATAAGCCCAAACCTCAGAAGGAGAGATAAGGTAACTGTATAATAGAAAATTACTTGTCACCAATAGATCATACCAATGTTAGTCCCATGCAGACCGTTATTGGTCAAACCGTGCGACTTACAAATTTGATGCGCCAGAATGAGGGAGGAAGATGTCCGACTGTCTGCACACACTACCTAGTGGTCGTAATAATAGGAAAAATATATGTTGATCATCTGGGGGTAATAACTCACAATAGAGATATTGTAGTATAATTTGAGCTTTTGAACACATACCCAAACTTGAAGGATTGTAATAGCGCGGTCTTATGACAACATCATTGGATTCAATAGATGTAGATCATATGGAACTGTCTTCCAGAAAGAGACAACCTGGGAGACAGAGTATAGACCTATTAAGAGAGCCCCGTATTGTAAAACACGTGCCCCCCTGAAAATCATAATGATCATCCCCATACCCAAACACTAAGGTGGCGTGGAGGTCCCCAAATGGAACCTCCAAATATGTTAAAAGTACCTTGTATGGATAAAACAGCGTCAGGCATCCGCAGATTCATCGGCGTCTTAGCTAGGAAACAGGGAGCGTGGTTTAAATAGAGAATATTTGGCGCCAAAAAGATTCTCTTGTCTTGGCGCTCCGGAAGTGACTCTGCGGTGCAACCACAATAGTATCCCGGCTATTCAGGGGCCTGCATGATAGATCCGCCCCCGGAGCTATAACGTGCCCCACACGTATTACAGGATTCAAGCCTCCGCATGACAAAGCATGGACAGACCCGCCTCTCTCATACTAGTGTCCCTCCCAACTGTCAACAATATCTATTGAGAACCAAACACATAAACATATATAGCAGATGGACATTTTCTGTCTCTAATGGCTGCATCAGGCGTTATTAGGTAACCAGTATCAGCCTTTCTATTCCTTTAGGAAAATAAGGCCATATAAGATATTGGTCACCGAATGGCGGGACGGTGATGGCCCAGCAGGGGCCCCAACGGGAAAACTGGATGGACCTCCAGAGTACCCCCCCATGATGGCAAAATAGGGGGGGGAATTGTATTACATTCATAGTTCCATATGATCTACATCTATTGAATCCAATGATGTTGTCATAAGACCGCGCTATTACAATCCTTCAAGTTTGGGTATGTGTTCAAAAGCTCAAATTATACTACAATATCTCTATTGTGAGTTATTACCCCCAGATGATCAACATATATTTTTCCTATTATTACGACCACTAGGTAGTGTGTGCAGACAGTCGGACATCTTCCTCCCTCATTCTGGCGCATCAAATTTGTAAGTCGCACGGTTTGACCAATAACGGTCTGCATGGGACTAACATTGGTATGATCTATTGGTGACAAGTAATTTTCTATTATACAGTTACCTTATCTCTCCTTCTGAGGTTTGGGCTTATCGCATACACGACAGCTGCGATTTATGCACCCACAGACCCGCTATAGCAGTATGAAATTGGAAATGATATGGTCAGATGTCTAAACACAGAGTGTCCTTCTCTCTCAGAAAATATCAAGGTACCCCTCTTATCTTTATGTACAACATGAATGAAATGTTTCATCTATATAAACCAATATATCTATGATCGGATGTGAATAAGGTTGATATATTTATCCCGGAAACGGGACATTATGTATAAATGTAGAAAAATCAATAATACGTTGGTATTTTATATTTCATTGAACTCTGTTATACTTACTTAGGATACGGATACCTGTAATTGGTCTCTGCTCGCTTTGCCCTGAGGAAGCCGCCATTGGCGAAACGCGTTGGGAATAACAGATACGTATCCCACACCTACCAGTCACTAGAGTTCACCATCATTCCACCGACTGGGAGTATCCGGACCGATTCTGGTTTATGTACTGTATTGTCCGGTTATTATGTTTTGTTTTCATGTACTTTCTCCTTATTTGGGGATTTTATTGTGTTGTTTTTTTCTATACAAATATTAAATTTTGATATACCTAATAAGATACTAATAGTGTCCGTCTGATCATTCAGAGAGGGTAAATCAGTACCTAAAAAGTCCCATCATTATTCTATGGGGGCAGGGTCCTACCCCATATAGATACTGTTTCTTATTTGGCATTTCAGGGATGTGGTACTGATATGGCAGTGACTGATTACATTCTTTACTTGATATTTACATAAATTTGTTTAGTTAGATTTGTTTTCAGAAATTGTTTTGTTCATTCATATTCTAATCAATTCGAAAGGTTTTCAAATCAATTTCGAACAGTTTTTCGAATTCAAATAGTTTTCCAATTTCCAAGGAGAATGGGGTGGAGTGGAAAGTTGAGAAATAGAATGGAAAAAGATAGAATGCAATAAAGGGGAATATAACAGAAAATAAAAGAATATAATGTATTCTATTATTTTGTTTTCTGTTATATTCTTTTCTAGTTTATTGATTTTTTTATGTTCTGTTCCTTTGTTTTATATTCTATTTTGTTCTCTTTGAAAATTGGAAAACTATTCAAATTCGAGGACTTTTCCAATTCGAATTTGAAAACTTTTTGAATTTGAAGACTTTTCGAATCTGAAAACTTTTCGAATTGGAATTTCAAAACTTTTCAGATTGGAATTTCAAAACTTTTTAAATTCAAAAAGTATTTGAAAACGATTGGAAAGTTATTTGAATTTGAATTCAAATTCCGTCCATTTTTTTTTTTCATTTTTTCAGATTAATTTAAATTCGGTACTATTGTAATCTGAAAACTATTTGAGGAAAATTTGTCTGAATTTTAATTCGGAACGAAGCAAACCACACATGTCTATTCCTGGCTCCTTACTTTGTTTGTAATCAAAGCCACCAGGGATTCCCCTCATCTATACCAGACACTTATCCTGAATGAGGGTCTGTTATAGATGTTATGGGTGATCCTGCATGAAATACAGCATGGAGGATCCTATGCTTACCGGGTCCTAATCCCTAATGAGTCAAGTAAGGATATCAAAGAGTTCCACACACACAGAAAAAAAACAACAGTGTAGGGTCCCACCAAATTCCATACCTTACTATTCGAGTATGGTATGAATATTAACCACTTGCCGACCGTCAACCGCAGGTTGATGGCGACAAGGTGGCTCTCCCAGGCAAACCGCCGTCATACGACGGCGGCTGCCAGATCACACACTGTGAGCGCGTCGCCGGAGGCGCGCTCACTGTGTTGGGGGGGGCCAGGGACCGAGTGCCGCGGACTCGATCTCCGCCGGCTACCCGCGATGCCCCCCCCGGAGTGAAAGAACGGAGGTCCGTGTAAGTAAACACGGATCTCCGTTCTATGAGGGGGGAAGGGCTGTGATCACAGCCTTCCTCTACATGGAAGCTGTGATCACTTCCCTTCCCCAGCCAGGGCAGCCCACACACAGTTAGAACACGCCCAGGGATCACAGCTAACCCTTAGAGCGCCCCCTGCAGGTTAACCCCTTCACTGCCAATGGCATTTACACAGTAATCAGTGCATTTTTATAGCACTGATCGCTGTATGAATGCCAATGGTCCCAAAAAAGTGTCAAAATGTTCCGACATGTCAGCTGCAATATCGCAGTACTGCTAAAAATCGCAGATCGCCGCCATTACTAGTAAAAAGTAAAAAAAAAATAAAAACCCCAGAAATGAATTCTCATCATCCGTAAACGCGGCAACTTTTGCGCAAACCAATCAATAAACGCCGATTGCAATTTTTTTTTATCACAAATATGAGGAAGAATATAAATCGGCCAAAACCGATGAAAAAAAATTTTTTTTATATTTTTTTTTTTGGATTTGGATTTTAGCAAAAAGTAAGAAATTTGGGTTTTTTTGCAAAATTGTCGCTCTTCTTTTGTTTATAGCGGCGATTACAAATTACGCAGTGGTGACCAAATACCACCAAAAGAAAGCTCTATTTGTGGGAAAAAAAGGACGCAAATTTCGTTTGGGTACAACGTCGCACGACCGCGCAATTTTCAGTTAAAGCGACGCAGTGCCGAATCGCAAAAAGGGCTCTGGTCAGGAAGGGGGCAAATCCTTCCGGGGCTGAAGTGGTTAAAAAATAATTCCTAGCAAAAACAAGAGAAAGGAAAGGGGGATGAGCATGCGCCCCCTCTCCCAAAACATACCAAGCAACATGTCATCAAAATTGGGGGACTCCTTGACAAAGCACTTTGTCCCTGTGTTGATGAAGACAAGGATCTCTTCCCCACCACCTGAACCCAGTGGTTATGGGGGTCCAATGGCCAGGGTCCTATTAGAATATGAATGTCTCTTTTAAAAATAAGGGGGTCCTGAGCTAACGCCCTCCCCACCCATGCAAATGAGTAAGGGGTACATAATACCCCTAACCATTTACAAACAAATGTAAGTAGCAAATACTTACGGCACTGCGTCACTTTAACTGACAGTTGCGCGGGTGTGCGACGTTGCACCCAAATAAAATTGACATCTTTTTTTTCCCACAAATAGAGCTTTATTTTGGCTGTATTTGATCACTTCTGCGGTTTTTAGTTTTTGTGCTATAAACAAACTGTAAGGGGTATGGGCTGCCTAGGTTATGACAGAGATTGCTTTTCCCGATCACTGGGAACAGCAGATCTCTGAGATGTCCTCTGTCAGAACGGGGATCCGCCTTGTTTACATAGGCAGATCCCCGTTCTGCCTCTGTACACAGTGATCGTGGTTCACCCACAGGTGCGCTACCACAGTGTGCTCCCACTGTTTCAGATGCACAGACCACTGTAAAAGTAGAGAGACTGGTCAGCAAGTGGTTAAAGGAACTGTGTATTCTTAGTATTTCCTTCCAAACCAACTGAAAAGACTCCAGCTCTCCGTCCCCTTTGTTTGACAATTCCTTGAAAATGAACAGGATCAGTTTTAAAGATCTGGCTTCTATTGACTTCAATGACATTTGAATTTACATTTGAACTTTGGTGCAGCTTGGTGACTGTCCCATAAACCATACCAAGATACTCATTCCTACAACCAAGACACACCTGCAAAAAAAAAATTCCCAGTGAGTTGACAACACATTTTAAGTTTATTAGGCCTAAAATTCAGAGACACAAGGCAGGTGATTTCTTGTAAGAGAGAGGATAAAAAGGAGGGTAAGTGCCTGTATGGAGGTGGTTATGCTTGCAGCAACTGAACTGAAATGTAAACCCTAGCAGTTTTTAAACCTAATGCATTCCCTGCATTAAGGTAAACAACTCTCAACTAACTGTTCCTCCTACACCCCTAAACGACTACCTGAGCCTTGTAAGTGATCCAGTGCTATCCCCACTGCACATCTTCTCCCTTTACTTTCTTATCTCACATGGCCTCCTGCTGCTGTCAGTCAAATCCTGTTAGAAAGAAGTGTGGGGGTCATGGCCAATCCATCATGTGTGTGTCTATGGACCCACACATGCCAGCTCAGGAGCATACCTGCACAGCTGCCCCCATAACACATGACTTGTTAGGGGGCTACCACAAGAAGAAGACCACCAGCAAGAAGAAGACCACCAGTGGGAAACTCCAGAAAGGTTGCACAGAGCAGGTAAGTATAACCTTTTTATTTAATAATAAAATTAGACTTTACAATAATTTGAAGCCTTTTCTCTTTTCCTTCCATTATGACCTATGGGAACTACTTACTTGAAGTGCAGCATGTGTGTGTGCAATATGTTTGCTTCGTGTTTCTGAAATAATACACTGTAATTTTTATTTCTCAATAAAAAAATGCTTGTCTTTCCCTCTTCCTTTGCAGCCTAGTAGAACGCTTACATGATGTGCAGCATGTCTGTGCAATATTTCTGACTCTTGTCCCTTACATAATATGCTGAGGAATATATTTATTTACTAAAAATTGTGCCTTGCCCTGCTCCATTGTGGCCTAGTAAAACATTTCACATGACATGAAGCTTAATCATAATATGCTGAATAATATTGAATAAAATTCTTGAATAATACTGCCTTGTCCCTCACTCCCTTATTGCAGCCTAATAGAACTGCCCACAGTACATTGTGTGCAACATGTTTGTGAAATATATCTGACTCTTGTCTCTAACATAATACACTTTTATTTCTTGCAACAAACTGCCTTGTTTCTCCCTCCTTCACTGCAATCTAATAAATCCACTTACATGATGTGTAGCATGTCTGTGCAATATTTCTGGCTCTTGTCTTTGACATAATGCAGTATACTTAAAATTGTGTGTCTTGAGTAAAAAAAAACTTGTCTATCCCTCCTCCATTGCGGTCTAGTAAAACCATTTACATGGCATGCAGCCTTTCTGTGCAGTAAATCTGGCTCTTGTTTCTGACTTAATACACTGTCATTTTATTTTTTATTAGAAATAATAAGAATCAATCAATAAGTGCTGTCAATCAAAGTCAGTGAGCCAGAGCCAGAGAGGGGGGATGAACCGCGGTTCAGTGTCTGATGGACATACCAAGCAGTGGCTTAGCTCAGGTGCCCCCATAGCAAGCTGCTTGCTGTGGGGGCACTCGGCAGGAAGGAGGGGCCAGGAGTTTCAGCGAGGGACCTGAGAAGAGGAGTATCTGGGCTGTTTTGTGCTAAACCACTGCACAGAGCAGACAAGCATAACATGTTTGTAATTTTTATATTAAAAAAAAGAGACTTTAATATCGCTTTAATTTTTATTTCTGTAAATACTGCAAAGCCTCTACTTTTTCTTCCCAGTAGAACCACCTTCATGATGTGCAGTGTGTATTTGCAATATTCCTAGCTCTTCTTTCTGACATTAAACATTGTTTTTTTCACAATAAAAACTGAATATATCTCTTTCCTTCATTGAATCCTAGTAATAGTGCATACATGACATGTGGCTCTTCTGAGCAATATTTCTGGATTTTGTCTCTGGCTTAATACGCCTTAATTTGTATTTCTTATTTAAAATGTTCTAGTCTCTCCCTTCACCACTGTGGCCTAAAATAACTCCTTGCATGATGTTCAGTGTGTCTGTGCTATAATTCTGGATCTTGTCTTTGGCATTTTATCAATTGATTAATACTACCTTGTCTCTTCCTCCTTTTACTGATATAGCCAAATGGAATATATCTGGCTCCTGTATTTTATATAATACACTGTAATTTTTATTTCTTCATAGAAACAGCCATTTCTCTCCTTTCTCAATTGCAGCTTATTAGAACCTTTTCCATGATATGCAGTATATTTGTGCAATGTTTCTGGCCCTTGTTGCTGACCTAATACACACTAATTATTATTTTTTGAGTAAAACTGAATTGTCTCTCCCTCCTCTACCGGATCCTGGTAAAGTTGCTTACAGCAAGTTCAGGATTTCTATGCAACATTTCTGTCCATTGTCTCTTACTTAATACACTGTTATTTTCATTACTTGATAAAAACTGCTTTCATGATACCCAGTGTGTCTGTGCAATATGTTTGGCTCTTGACCCTGACCTTACACAATATCATTTTTTTAATTGATAAAAATGCTTATCTCACCCTTTTCCATGGCAACCTAGTAAAACCGTGTATATGATATGCAGCATGCCTGTGTAATATTTGAC
Source organism: Glandirana rugosa (assembly GCA_018402905.1). Lineage (NCBI taxonomy): Eukaryota > Metazoa > Chordata > Amphibia > Anura > Ranidae > Glandirana > Glandirana rugosa. The sequence goes on from BLSH010419848.1 coordinate 164,330, forward strand.
TTTGACTTAATATACTACTTTTTATTAAATACTTTTGTGTGCTCTATTTTCCACATTCAATTCTTGTATTTTGCCTTTTGATAAATAATCATGTATTGAAGCAAAAACTACCTAAAAAAAAAACTACCTAAAAAAAGACTGTTTAAAGTTGAAATTACTCAGATCAGTTGTGATTCACATGTACTGTATGTAAGCCAATGAATAATGTACAAGGCCAGAATGCAGTGTTGCTGCTCTCTGAGGGAATAGAACTGTTCTGTAATGCTGCATATGAATTAACAGAATTCCCCAAGTATACAATTTGTAAACCCATCTACCCATGCCCTTTGTTTGACAAACCCTTGCCTAATAGCCTTGAATGGCCAGAAATGATCTGCAAGATACACACTCCATTGATCTCACTGGGGTTCAGAGTAAAATTTGCATTTTCTGAAATGTATGAGGAGTTCAACGAATGGCCCATAATTTGAAACCAGACACATTCACTCATCACTAATCATCAGCCCTCATGCGAGACCGTTCTCAAACAATATTCAGATTCAGCAAGTGTCTTGTTCCACTATTCCAGCCACCAATTCTTTCTTGTTCAGGGAGCTCATGTATCACACTAGTCCTCAGATGAGACCACCCTTGAACACCTGGGTAGGACTGAATAAAACCAAAATAAAGCCAGCACTAATATAGTCCAATGATTCATGACAGCGTGCAAAAAAGAGTGATATATATACTTTTTTTAACCAATGAACAGTATATGTAAAAGATTGCAGTGCTAGAAGTAAGACAGCATAATCCATTTTCTAGTGGAAAAACATGTCCCTGAAGAAGACAATAAGACAGTGGTTCTCAACTCCGGTCCTCGGGACCCACTAACAGGCCAGGTTTTCAGGATAACTGAAATGCATCATAGGTGATATCATTTGCTGCTCAGTGATTGCAGTATTCTAGTCTGCATCTCCCCAAGGTAATACTTAAAATCTGGCTTTTTGGTGGGTCCCGAGGACCGGAGTTGAGAACCACTGCAATAAGAAGAAATGTATTATATTATATGTATATATTATTAGAGGGACACATTTTTCTACCCTCCTTCAAGGGATATATCTAGACAAGCAAGTGGAAAAGAAACAAATGATAAAGCGTGCTGACTCAAGCTCCCCCCCGCCCCCCTCAAAAAAAAAATTATATGGCATATGTTTTTCCCTCTAAAATGGAAACCCCATGCAAAAATCAAGAAATAAAAGCATGGTACACATAAAAGCATGGATGCATGGAACCTGGCTAGCCAGAAAAGGTGGCGATGAGCGTGGTCCCCCTCATACCAAGCCACATACCATAAACATGGGGGTGCCTTGCCATAGTGGACTTTCCTGTCAAATCACTTTGTCCCCATGTTAATAGACAATGGCCTCTTCACCACAACCCTGGCCTGGCGGGGGTCTGTGGATGGGGGCTTATTGAAATATGGCAGCTCCCTTTAATGATAAGGGGGTACCCAGATACTGCCCCAATGTGAATGAGTAAGGGATACATAGAACCCTACTCATTTACAAAAAAAAGTAAAAAAAAAAAAACACATGAACAGTGGTTTAAAAAACTGATCCACAATATGCATCCCACATTACATACATAATATAGATGCTAGGGAGAAGTTGAAGTGCCCTGGGTTTGGTTAGAGTGTAGTCCAGTCAATTGCAAAGAATTTCATGTGCCAAATCCAAACCCCACTGAAATCAATAGGAGCAAAATCTGTCAAATCAAAAATTCACATTTTCTGACCTAATAGGCAACGGGTTGTCAAAATAAATAGCATGAGGGTGGGTAAGAACATGTACCAATGGAAAAAAAATGTTTAAAAATTCCACTTGGTTAGGGGCACTATTTTTTTTCATTCTTAAAGTAAAACATTAAAATGCCTAATTCCTTTAATTAACATGCTTGGGGGGGGGGGGATCACTCACTGAGAAATTTGGATCATTCTCCTGGCTAAGAAAAAGAAAGGTGAAAAGAAGACTTCATGTTCCGCCTTAAATCTTGAACCCATTGTTGTCCATTTTTCTTTGTACTGTTCTATTTCAAATCGTGCTTTATGCAATACCATACCTCCTTAAATTCCATGGATAGGGTGATATATATATATTTTTTTCATTTAAAAAAGTGTATTAGAAACCTAAATTGTATGTTCTTATTGTATGGTTTTCTAACACTTTACCCTGACACTTTTGCAGATGAGGAATCTTCAATTATTATCTATGGTAAGGAACTTATTATACAATGCATTTTCTTTTTCTTTTTTTTTTTTTTTTTTTTTTTTTTTAAAAATAAATTTTTATTGAAGTTGCAAATGCAGTCGTGTACAGCATACACTCCCCAATCGGGAGGATACAGAAATACAGATTTTTTATGTTGTAAAGCTTAAGGTACAAGAAGTAGATTGGGAAGTTATTCATAGCGAGATGTGCACCAGCGGAGGGAGCATCCCAGTTATCTGCCAATAGGAAGGTTGTAAACAATATAGACCCTATTGGGTTTAGTCTAATTATCCCCCTCTCACAGGGAAAACTCCGCCCCCCCTTTTTGGGAGCTATTCTGTGGGCGGAGATTGCGGATCCGTTTTTAGGCCTATTTGATGAGGTAGTTTTATGGGTGGGAGGCTCCCTTCACTAGTTCAGTGCCTCTACTTGTCATTTTTCCTTACATGCCGTATCGTAGGCACCGGTGTCATAAACATAAAACTAAGAGACGGTAGTGGTTGTAACACAAAACTTCAGTTAAACAGAGATAATACTGATAAGACTTTGCTCTTAGAGTGTTCACGTCAGTAGGCTCTTTCAAATTAGCGAACTCGCCGGTTCAGAAGAGGGTGTTAGATGGTGTTTGTTACTTACAATTTCATCAAATTAGTTTAGATTTGAGCGGGCCTAAAAAGAACCATAGGGGGTCAGAGTGAGGTGTTTTCCTTGGGAAGAGTGGATCGTTTAGAGGTGGTCCATGCCTTCCATTTGTGATGGAAGGCCTGGGCCTTGTTAGCTTTGTAGGCAATCATTTTTTCCATCAGAGCCTGGGAGTTCACTCTAGTCACCACTTCAGTTATAGTGGGGGGGTCAGGGTTCCTCCATTTGCTAGCTATTGCTGTTCGTGCCGCAAAGAGGGTGTGTGCTATGATGGTTCTCGTTTGTGTTGGGAATTTTTCAGTCCCAACGGAGAGTAGTGCTAGTTCGGGAGTTAAAGTCAATCTATGGGTGTTGATTTCAGAGACCAGTTCTCCAACCGTGTTCCAAAAGGTGTTTAATTCTGGACATTCCCAGAAGGTGTGGAGTGTGGTACCCTTTTGCTGACAGTTTCTCCAACAGAGAGGAGAGGACTTAGGATTGAACAAGTGCAGTCTGTGGGGTGTTAGGTAGTAGTTATGCAGTAATTTTAGGGCATTGTCCCAATGATCCACACATGCTGAGAGTTTGTTATTGGATTTGAATGCTGCCTGCCATTGTGTCTGGGTAAATTCCATTTTAAGTTCCTGTTCCCATCTGAGAATGCTTTTTATCTTATTCGATATAGGGGCCTGATTATAATACCTATATAGCAGAGAGATTCCTTTCGGGAGGGGTTGGAGTTTACCAAGAAGAAAATGCCAAATTTTCGCCGGTAGCTGGATGTTGGTGTGGGGGTTGGACGCATGATAATGCTTAATTTGGTTAATTTTTAGGTTGTCTATTGCTGTGCATGTAGGGATATCACTGAGACTAAAATGGTAGCCTTTTTTTTTCCATTGTTGTGAAGAAAAGTCAGTGATTAGGTAATCATATGTAGCTAATGGTAGACTAATTGTGGTGTGTTGTTCAGCTTGGAAGTGTAGATTTGATAGGGTTGTCCATGCATTAACTGTAGCCAGAATTGTAGGAGCGTCAGGGATTTGCACTTTGTGGGACATGGCAGCTGCCATTAGTAGGGCGGGAGGGTCATGGTTTGGTACTGTTTCTCGCTCAATGGGCGACCAAAGGTTTTCCTCCTGAGATGAGAACCAGTACCTGGTTTGCTCCATAATTGAAGCATGGTAATAGGCTTTGATGTTTGGCAGCCCTAGGCCACCTTGGGATCTGTGAAGGTACAGGGTAGAGAGAGCGATTCTAGGTTTGGATTTACCCCATATGAATTTACGGATTAATGCGTTTATGGCGGAGAAGAATTTCTGGGGTAAGGGTATAGGGAGGGTTCTGAAATAATAAAGCACTTTAGGGAATATTTGCATTTGGAAGGCGGCTGCCCTTCCTAGCCAGGAGAGTTGGACTTTGCTCAGCGAGTTGAGTTCATTTTGGAGAGTAGTGAGTAGTGGGGGAAAGTTATGTAAGTAAAGATTAGCTGATGGAGTTGTTAGCTGGATACCTAGATAAGTGATGGAAGGGCTGTCCCAATTACACGGGAATATTTCTAGTAGCTGGGCCTTCTGAGATTGAGTAATGTTGACCGGAAGGGCGAAGCATTTAGATGTATTGACTTTATAATAGGACACTTGTCCAAATCTGGTCAGAAGTTCTTTGATGGCCTGTAGAGAGCGCTTAGGATTCGAAAGCGTTAGGATAATATCGTCCGCGAACAGACCTAGTTTATGGTGTGTAGGGCCTACCCTAATTCCTTGTATTTCTGTCGACGCGCGAATGTGTGCTGCCAGGGGTTCTATGGCGAGGGAGAAGACTATAGGTGACAGTGGGCATCCCTGGCGGGTGCCGTTAGTGAGGGAAAAGGGGTCTGACATTAAGCCAGAGGTGTAGACCTGGGCCGATGGGTTAACGTATAATGCCATTATAGCTCTGTGTAGAGGGCCCGTGATACCAAATTTCAAGAGGGCCTTCGACAGGTATCCCCAATGGACCCTATCGAAGGCCTTCTCCGCATCCAGGGCCAGGAAGACACAAGGTTGTCGTTGTTTCTCCACTCTGTGAAGAAGGTTAATCATACGTCGTGTACCGTCGCCTGCTTGTCGTCCTCTGACGAAGCCTACTTGGTCTAACCCTATAATGGAGGGGGTGACGTGCATCAATCTGTTGGCAAGAATTTTTGCGAAGATCTTTAGATCTGTGTTGAGGAGTGAAATGGGTCTAAAATTTTGGGGAGAGGTGGGGTCTTTTCCTTGTTTGGGAATGGTTATAATTACTGCTCGTAACATTTCTTTGGGGAATTTGCCTGTTGAAATAGCCGTGTTGAATGAATTCCTAAGGTGTGGGGTTAGTTGGGTGGCAAACGCTTTATAGTATTCCGCTGAGAATCCATCGATTCCCGGGGATTTGTGCGGGGGAAGAGCATGGATTGCGTCCAGTATTTCTTTATCTGTGATAGGGGCATTGAGTAGGTGTTGTGCCTCGTCACTCAAACAGGGTACATTTGTTTTGCTTAAAAAGGAATCAATTTCAGCGTCAGTTGGCTGGTGGGTTGAATCATCCCCCTGGAGGTTATACAGAGATTGGTAGTAGTCTTTGAAGGCGTTGGCAATGTCTTTAGGGTTCCTAAATGTTACTCCTGATTTGTGGTGGGTGAGTTTATGCAGGGTAATTTTTTGTTGTTTCTGTTTTAGTTGTGCCGCTAGGAGCTTCCCAGCTCTGTTCCCCTGGGCATACCAGCTAACTTTTAGGCGCTTGAAGTAGATGTCGTATTCTGTATTAAGGATGGCTCTAACTTTCTCTCTGCAAGCTGTCAGCTCTGTTAGTATAGCTTCATTCCCTACTGCGCTTTTTTTGTGTTTGTTCTCCAGGTCTGCTATGGTTTGGTGTAATTGGGTGATCTGATTCTGCTTATTCCTTTTCTCCCTGGCAGCCATCTGGATAAGGTGGCTCCTCATGACCGCCTTGTGGGCACACCATATGGTCAGGGGGGACACCTGATCACAGGTGTTGATTTGAAAGTACTCCCTTAATTTGGATTCTAGAAGCGTCTTGTGTGACGGGTGTGTAAGGAGATATGTGTTGTTTCTCCACAGCCCAGTGGTGGCGGGTCTGTTAACATCTAATATTTCAATTGTGACGGGTGCATGGTCTGCCCAGGTAATGGTAAGTATCTTTGCTTTAACCACATTCTGCAATACATATTTATCAGTGAGAAAGAAGTCAATTCTCGAATAGGACTGGTGTACCGACGAGTAGAAGGAGTAATCCCTCTCCGAGGAATGGAGACACCTCCAAGGGTCATATAGGCCCTCACTGAGACAAAGTGGGGCTAACTCTTGTCTGTGTCTCACGTTCCTGGCGGTCGAGTCAAGACTTCTTTCCATGATCATATTGAAATCACCACATAATATTAATTTGCCCTTTTGGAGCTGTTTAACTCTGCTCAGCAACTTTGCGACAAACCGCTTGGGTCTAATGTTTGGTGCATAGAGGTTGACCAGGGTATAAAGGGTGTTATTAATTTCTGCCACCAATATAATGAATCTCCCATTATCATCTACAATTAGGTCTTGTTGGGAAAAGGAGACCGAGTCCCCTATTGCCACCAAGACCCCATTATGTTTGGAGGCTGCTTTAGCAGTGAAAACGTGTGGAAATTTGGGGTGAGTACATTTTGGCGCTTTAGTCGCCTCAAAGTGAGTCTCCTGTATGCACACTATGTCGCAGTGGTTTTCCAGTGCGGTTTTCCACATTGAGCGCCTTTTGCAGGGGTTGTTTAGGCCTCTCACATTAAACGACATCAACTTAAGAGACATAATTTTTCAAAAAGGCTGATGAGGGACCATCTAACATCAATAGTGAGCTGATCATTATTGATGAAGATCGTGACCCATCCAGTGAACCAGGCGGAGCAAAAGTATAATAAGGGCCTTGTTTGGAGGCCATTGTAGGTGCGGTGTCTAGATAACAAAACAGGGCCGTGAGGCCAACAGTAACGATAATAACCACAAACAGTTTAAGAAAAGCTGGCATATATGCAGCTCAGGTGGGGGGAACACTTACTCACCAAGTGTTCTTTAGATGAAGTTCAGAGAAGAGTATATAGGGTTTTACTCACAACGGCCGAGAGTCTGGTGGAGAGACCCTTGGCTCTTGGCGGAGATGTTGCTGTGAGTTAAGGCAATTGGGGTATCAGCAGTTCGTCTGAATTCTTGAAGATTGGCGAGGTGCCCAACATATTCAGTAGCGGAGATTGTTCCTTTTCTGATAACCTTGTCTTGTTGCAGACAGTGGTGGTTTGGGTGAAGGTGCAATGTCTTCCTCCGGAGGCAGTAGATCCCATTTTCGTAGTAGTTCCAGTCCTCTTTTTTGAGTTGAGATGATGAAGGTTTCAATATGCATTTCTAGGACAAGCTTCGCTGGGAAGCCCCATTTATACAGGGTTTTGTGGTTCCTCAAAATTTTCGTTATTGGGACCAGGTTGCTTCTTGCTTCCATGGTGGCTTTTGAAAGGTCGGTGTAGATTGCAATGCCTGCGTATGGGTCTGGCAGCGTTAGGTTTTTCCTTGAGAAAAGCATGAGCTGTTCTTTTGTTTGATAGAAGTGTAGTTTGGCAATGACATCACGAGGAATCTTGTCAGGAAGGTGGGGTGGTTTGGGCAGACGATGCACTCTATCTATGGTCAGGTCTATGGGCTGCAGTGCTGGCAGAACAGTGCTGATTAGTTGCTGGAGGTAGGTGCGCAGATCTGCTGGCTTGATAGATTCAGGGATCCCCCTGAATTTTAGATTGTTCCTGCGTGCCCTGTCCTCTAGGTCCGTGACCTTTGCCCTTAATGCTGTTAATTCATCCTTGGTGTTGTAATGAGCATCCACCACCTCATTATGCGCTAGGGAGAAGTCGCTCATTTTGGTCTCAATAAAGCTCACTCTTTCTTCTAGGACGCTGATCTCTCTTTTGGTCACATTAATAAAGTTTCCCATGTCCTGCTGTATGGCCCCCCGCAGTGTCAGCAACATTCCCTTTAGTGTGTCATCTGTGATGGCTTGCCCTGAGGTTGGGAATGCGTCTAACTGCTGGGCATAGGAGACCGCTTCCTCCATCTCCTCTGTCCCCTCATCTGCAGGCTTGTCTAGCCTGTCTGTCCTTCTCCTCTGCTTGATGGGGCTGTCAGAGGGGGAGATCGGCAGAGGGAACGCTTCCCCTGGGTGCTCACCTGGAGAGCCGCTGTCCTGGGTGGCTGCACTGCCTCTCCTCGCTTCTGCTGCGCCATGCTGTGTGTTGGCGGCGGCGCCATCTTGGCCGCGCCGGCCGAGTGCAGGAGCGAAGAAGTCCTGGATTTTTCTTGGGCCTTCTCGCTCCTTTCTTTTCCCCGCTGCCCGCATGTTGTTCTCCAGGTTTGGCTGGGATGGATGAGCCGTTCGGGTGCTGCTGAGAGCCGCTGGGACACGCTGTTTATCCACCAGACAGACGGAGCTCGGTCTTTACACGTCCATCCGCTCCGGCTGCCGGCTCCGCCCCTTTAATAAAATATTTTAAAAAGCTATGTAGTGTGTTTTTTGTACACTTTTTTTCAGGTGACTGGGTAGGGGTACGATGTACCCCATACTCATTCACACAGGGTTTGGGGCCAGCATCTGGAGGCCCCCTTCTAAAAGGGGGCTTCCAGATTCCAATAAGCTCCTGCCCGCAGACCCTGACAACCAACGGCCGGGGTTGTTGGGAAGAGGCTCTTGTCCTCATGAACATGGGGACAAGGTGCTTTGGGGGGAGCGGAGAGCCCCCCCGCCCCAAAGCACCCATACTCCCCATATTGAGGGCATGCGGCCTGGTAAGGTCCGGGAGGGGGGCACTCGCTCATCCCCACCCCCTTTACTGGCCTGCCAAGGTGTGTGCTCAGATAAGGGTCTTGTATGGATTTTGGGGGACCCTATGCAGTTTTTTCGTCATAGGGGTTCCTCTTAAAATCCATGCCAGACCGAAGGGTCTGGTACCTCATGGGGGAACCCCACGTAAATTTTTGCAGGAATTCCCCTTCAAGATTCTCAGCACACAAGTCGTGCCGCAAGTCGGATCATCATGATCCGACTCAGGGGTAGGCAACCAGTACTCCTCCAGCTGTTGTGGAACTACATTTCCCATGAGGCATTGCAAGGCTGGCAGTTACAATTACTCCCAGAGGCATGATGAGACTTGTAGTTCTGCAACAGCTAGAGGGCCCCAGGTTGCCTACCCCTGATCCGACTTCTGGTGAGACTTCTATTCAAATCATTTTGCTCCAATAGGGAACCATTGATTTTGAATAGAGGCAGAGAAATGCCACTGAAAGCTAGTGCAGAAAAACCTGCATTGACGTCAATGCATAATGCTGATAAAATCAAATTTTTAACGCCAGTTTTTTCCTGGCGTCGGTCCCAATGTTACTGCACGTTTTTTCAATACGCCCGCCTATGAGGCCTTAAGTGCAAAGGAGTGATTGGGGATCTTTTAGACCCTCGATCCCTCCATAAAGAGTACCTGTCACCACTTATTACTGCCACAGTGCTAAAAAAATAAATACATTTTTTAAAGCGCCCCGTCCCGCAAGCTTGTGCAGCAAAGAAAACGCATATGTAAGTCGCACCCACAAATGTAAACCGTGTTCAAATCACACATAGGAGGTATCACCGCGATCGCCAGAGTGAGAGCAATAATTCTAGCACTAAGCCTCCTCTGTAACTCTGACCTGGTAACCGATAAAAAAATTTCAAGCGTCTCCTATGGAGATTTTTAAGTACCGTTGTTTGTCGCCATTCCACGAGTGTGCGCAATTTTCAACCATAACATGTTTGTTATCTATTTACTCAACGTAAAATTCTCTTTCACAATTTACAAATAAAATTGAGCTAACTTTACTGTTTTCTTATTTTTTAATTTAAAAAAAAGTTTGGTGTATAATGGAGTTAATATTCTTGAATCTCTATATGCAGCGGTAAATATAAATATCCAGCTATATAGTTGGATATTTCATCCACTCTGAGAATAACAGACAGATAGATGGATTATTAGAGGGTGAATCTGCTACATATCACAATCACACATCAACATTATTCACATGTAAAAAAGACCTAAAACGCAGTTTTGCAGATTCTCAGACAGGAGTGTAATATAATATGATGGGTGACAGACTCCCTTGTCATAGGCAGGTAGGTGGGCACAAGCTCCCTGCCCCCGCTCTCACTTATGCTGGCCGGACACAAACTCATTTTTCTTTCAAAAAAACATTCATCCAATTTTCCAACCATTAGTGGGGTCAAATCGGCGTTTATTTTCCACCACAGTGACGGGAAAATTCGAAGGAGCAGAACAGAAACCTTTTCTCAATCAAACAAATTTTCACAGTGAATGTGGTTTTTGCTCAGAAGTTACATTCATTTTATAATTCAAAGTTTAAAGCAAGTGGAATTTTTGAACTACACTCATCCATTCATCGAATGTACAAATCATTTTCATACAAATATTTGTGTGAATATTCTCATCCAGAAATTGATCCGTGTATGGCCAGCATAGGACATTTAGTAGCTGCAGCATCATTTTTTTTTAATCATCTGTTACGATGGGGTTAAGAAAAAGATAGTCCTTTATAGTACAAAAACAGCAGATAATAACTACTATAAGCAGGGCTCAAGTCCTGCAGGAATGCATGGGAACGTCGTTCCTGTACTTTTTCTACAGCAGGAATGACATTCCCATTAGCAGCCACGTCCTGCAGGACTGCATACCTCAGCACACTCCCCCTTCCCCCCCAACGAGCAGGAGAGGAGAGAGAGCTCGGTCCGCTCCACCTCCTCCTCCATGTGGCCCGCGCCACCTCCTGCTCTGGGATGGCGGCTTGGCAAGCCCAGATCGTGGGTCACTACC
>BLSH010419848.1:175112-192455 GCA_018402905.1 Glandirana rugosa
AATGTCGGTGCTATTATTTACTGTTAAAAAGGAAACCTTTACAGTAAAACGAGACCGTGACAAGATTTGTAGTGTCTCCACGCAGGAAAATGTCCGTCTGATTCCCCTGGGGGCCATGCTATAAATTTCCTTATAAAGTAAAAATAACAAAGTGGAATTCGTAATAATTTTAGTGACGAGTAATTGGCGAACGGCTGGCGACTAGCCGTTAACTGCCGCTGTTACACCGAGACATTGCGTTTTGCGGCAGTATGCTGCCGCCGGCGGTCTCCGCGCGCGCGAGTGACACAACCCCCCCCGGTCCCTGAGCGGAGGTCCGTGTTTACTTACACAGACCTCCGCTCCTTCACTCCGGGGGGGGCATCGCGGGTGGCCGGCGGCAATCGAAGCCGCCGCACCCGCTCCCTGGCCCCCCCCAACACAGTGAGCGCGCGCGCCTCTGGCGGCCGCCGTCGTATGACGGCGTTTTGCGTTACAGAGCCACATTGTCGCCGTCAATTGCCGATCAGCGGTCGGCAAGCGGTTAATGAGCAGTGATTTTAATAATGCTTAAGGTGAAACAATAAAAATGAAATATTCCTTTAAATATCGTACCGGGGGTCCCCTTAGTCTGCCTGTAAAAGGACGCACCTCTGTGATGTTTAGAACAGTGCCAGAGCAAAATGACATTTCCAAAGGAAAAATTGTCATTTATTATCGTGGCTGTAATGAATTGCAGGCTCCCGGCAATATACAGAAAAATCACTGAAAAAATTTGCGTGGGGTCCCCCCCCAGTCCAAACCAGGCCCTTCAGATCTGGTTTGCATTTTAAGGGGAACCGCGCGCCAATTTTTAAAAAAAAAATTGACATGGGGTCCCCCCTGAAATCCAAACCAGACCCTTATCCGAGCATGCAACCTGGCCAGCCAGGATGGGGGGGAGCGAGTGCCCCCCCCTTGAACCATACCAGTCTACATGCCCTCAACATGGGGAGTCGCTCTGCATCCCCCCACCCCAAACTCTAACCAAACCCATGTTGATGGGGACAAGAGCCTCTTCCCCACAACCCTGGACTGTGGTTGTGGGGGTGCGTGGGCAGGGGGCTTATCGGAATCTGAAAGCCCTCTTTAATAAGGGGGCCCCCAGATCCCGACCCCCCCTATGTCAATTAGTATCGGGAAATTTACCAAAAGTGTCAAAAAAGAAAAAAAAAAAACACAGGGGACAATTAGGGACAAGTCCTTTATTAAAAAATAAAAATAAGTGTCCCCCATTGTAATCCATCGTCAATCACGGAGAGCGACGGGCCTGTAAAAAACCCAAAAAAACAAACAGCTCCTCCTCCATGGGAGGGCTCCCGCTGACTGAGCTCTCTTTGCTTTGACGTTTAATTTATAGCGAAAGGCGGGGCCACCCAGTGATGTAATTGAGCGTTCCGCCCCTCTGACTTCACATGACATCAGAAGGGGGCGGGGTCACCCGTACGTCACTCGGTGGCCCCGTCCTGCACTATAAATAGAACGTGAAAACAAAGCCAGCGCAGACGGCGGAAGCCCTCCCATGGAGGAGGAGCTGCGCACGCCGTCTGCGCCCAATGCATTATGGGGAGCTTCACGGCAGCGAAGTCACTGCGAGCACCCCATAATGTTCTAAATTCGATGAGCTGGCGAACTTACGTTCGACTCGAACTGCGGGTCCATCCCTATCCAGCAGTGCCATCATTACAGGTCTGGCAGAAACCAGTGGGACCCAGATACACTCATCTCCTGTCCGGAGAAGTATGGACAGAAATGGTTTTCATGGAAGAATTGCGGCCAAAAAGCCATACATCTGATGTGGAAACAAGGCTTAGAGACTCAACTATGCGTGGAAACATAGAAACTGGGGTGCAGAAAAATGGCAGCAGATGCTCTGGACTTATGAGTCAAAATTCGAATTATTTGACTGTAGCAGGAGTCTGCATTTTTGCAAATGGAGTTGGAGATTTGGTCAGGATCAATGGTGTCCTCAATGTTGGGAAATACAGGCAGATACTTATCCATCATACAATACCATCAGAGAGGCATGTGATTGGCCCTTACATTTATTCAGCATCAGGATAACCACCACAAACATATGGCTATTAGTAACTACCTTCAGCATAAATAAAAGCCTGGAAGTAATGGTATGGCCCCCACAGAGCCTGCCCCTGATCCCAACATCATGAAGTCTGTCTGGGATTACATGATGAGATAGAAGGATTTGAGACCGTCAACATTCACAGAAGATAAGTGGTTAGTTCTCCAAGATGTTTGGACCAATTTACCTGCCAAGTTCTTTCAAAAACTGTGTAAGTCTACCTAGAAGAATTGATGGTGTTTTGAAAAGCAAAGGCTGGACACACCAAATATTGATTTGATTTAGATTCCTCTTCTGTTCATTTAATTTCCATTTTGAAATTAATATATAAACCTTTGCACATTACTGTACGTATGCCCTTTTAGTTATTGATTAAAAAATCTTTTATTATTCAGTTATATAAATGTATATTTTGATCATGTACACCAGTGGTTCTCTACCCTGTCCTCAAGTACCCCCAACAGGCCATGTTTTGGGAATTTCTCTTAGATAAAATAGCTGTCCAAAATACCAAGCCATTGACTCTGATTTAAAGCACCTGTGCAAGATAAAGGAAAACCTGCAAACATGGCCTGTTGCGGGTACTTGAGGACCAAGGTTGAGAACCACTGATGTACACTGACCCAATTAGGGAAAGGCATGCATTAAGTCTTTTTATGTTTTTACTTTTTATTGGTTATTTATTATATTTAATTTTAATACTTTTTAATCTGGACTTCTGCTTTAAAGAAAAGGTCAACGTATTTTGTTCATTTATTTATGTTAATATTCTGTTTTTACTTTCCAGATAGTCGTGCAGCAATTTATCAGGCGATAAGCAATTCAAGCAGACATTGGAGTGTGACCATTCTTGCCCCATCCATCTATACTGTTGTGTTCCTTGTGGCTTTTCCTCTCAATATCATGGCGATCGTCATGTTCCTGGTGAAGGTGAAGGTCAAGAAGCCGGCAGTGGTCTACATGCTGAACCTCGCTGCTGCAGATGTCCTCCTTGTTTGCGTCCTGCCTTTTTATATTGTCTACAGATTCTTGGGATCCAACTGGCTCATTGGAGAAGGAATGTGTCGTTTTGTCACAGCAGCCTACTACTGTAACATGTACTGCTCCGTCCTGCTGTTGACAAGTATCAGCGCGGACCGTTTCCTGGCCATAGTCTACCCGGTGCGGTCTCTCCCCTGGCGCACAGTGACCCGAGCCTGGCTGGTGTGTGGTGTCATCTGGGTCATCTCATTGGCCAGCACTGTGCCCCTTCTCGTAATAAAACAAACAATGGTATTTCCTATGCTAGATAACACGCTGTGCCATGACATTCAGCACTTTGGGGTTTATTTTTTTTTCAGTTTTTACTATTTTACCACTGTTTTCTCACTTTTTATTTTCTTTCCATTGGTCATTTCAACTTTCTGTCACATTGGAACCATCTGCAGTCTAAGCAAATCACAATTTGATCAAGCACATAAGAGATACCGAGCAATCTGCCTAACTGTGATTGTTTTGTGCGTGTTCATCCTTTGTTTCAGCCCTACCCATATCATTTATTTAATTCACTATACGCAGGTGCTTGATAATTATGATTTCTCTCTGTATATTGCCTACATTCTCTTTTCTTGTATCAGCAGCATCAACTGTTGTCTGGATCCTCTTATCTATTATTTTGCATCGTCCCAGAGTCAGAGATACGTCTACAGCTTGCTGTGCTGTAAGAAAGATTATCGCCCACCAGTAAAACAAAAGTGGACCCCAGTAAGCAAAGAGCAGTCTAGTCAGCAAACTAAGAGTGGATGAGTTATTTCAACTACCTTGCGCCCAGGGCAGTTTTTTTAATTTTCACACACGTTAAAATCTGCATTTTTTTAAAAAGGCTTAAAGCCTCCAAACAATTATATATATATATATATATATATATATATATATATATTTTTTTTTTTTTTTAAATAAGAGGCTTTGTGGAATAAAAATATGGTAGTTGTCATTTTTTATGTTGCGCAATATTTGCGCACATGTTTAATAAATCATTTTTGGTAAATTATAAAATATAAGGTTGTTCTAAGAGAACTGATAACAAACATGTCAAGCCTTAAAATGGAACGTGCCAGTAAAATAAAGAAAAATCTTCAAATACCCAAGGACCCCTCCTCATGGTCTTTGGATACTGGGACAATCATAAATGGAAACCTCCACTTCAGTTGGCCCACCATCACAAAGACTGGATACCAACCTGCCTCTTTACGGCCAGAAAAGTGATCCTGAAGAACTGGATCTCTCCCTCAACCCCTTCGATGTCCCAAATTACGCAGGAGCTCTCTACGCAGCTTTGGAGAGAAAAGCTCTTAACAGACTTCAACCACCCTCCAGGGGTATCCCGATTCGAGAGACGATGGAACACTTTCTCAAACTTTCTTCACCCTCAGAATAACACAGACTCTTCAAAATGCCAATTCTCATACACGGGAGACACCTTGGCTAAGTACTCAGCCCAAACTTTGTATCAACTCCAGTAAAGTGGTGCAGACTCCCCCCCCCCCCTACCCCCCCCCCCTCTATTGCAGGGGTCCATCCAGACATCAGAAAATGTTTTCTTCTTCTTCTTCAATTTTTATGTCTTTTATGGATCTCTCCGTTAAAACTCAGTATACACAACTTAAGTCTCTCTCTTATGCAGAAATTGTTTACTTAAATCTTACTTGTTATATGATGACAATTTCATGTACTCTTTTGCTTATATCCAATAAAATCTTATTAAAAAAAAAATAAATAAAGAAAAATTATGGTACCCCAAACCCTCCATAGGCAATGCTTTAAAAGCCTTTACATGTTATCAATTTAGAGTTAACCATGAATTATGGATCTAGAATTATTACTCTCACTCCGTGTTTGTGGTGATACCTAACATGTGAGGCGCAATTGCTGTTTACATATACACTATATTACCAAAAGTATTGAGATCATTTTCCACATACATGAACTTTAATGGCATCCCAGTCTTGGTCCATAGAGTTCAATGTTGAGTTGGCCTATCCTTTGCAGCTATAAAGGCTTCAACTCTTCTGGGAAGGCTGTCCACAAGGTTTAGGAGTGTCTATGGGAATGTTTGACCATTCTTCCAGAAGTGAATTTGTGAGGTCAGGCACTGATGTGGATGAGAAGGACTGACTCACAGTCTCCACTCTAATTCATCCTAAACATGTTCTATCGGATTGAGGTCTGGACTCTGTGTAGGCCAGCCAAGTTCCTCCACCCCAAAATCGCACATCCACATCTTTATGAACCTTGCTTTGTGCACTGGTGCGCAGTCAGGTTGGAACAGGAAGGGGCCATCCCCAAACTCTTCCCACAAAGTTGGAAGCATGAAATTGTCCAAAATGTCTTGGTATGCTGATGCCTTAAGAGTTCCCTTCACTGAAACAAAGGGTCCAAGCCCAACCCCTGAAAAACAACCTCACACTATAATCCCCCCTCCACCACTGGTCCAACACCTTTGGGATGAATTAGAGTGGAGACTGTGAGCCAGACCTTCTCTCCAACATCAGTGCCTGACCTCATAATTGCACTTCTGGAAGAATGGTCAAACATTCCCATAGGCACTCCTAAACCTTGTGGGCAGCCTTCCCAGAAGAGTTGAAGCTGTTATAGCTGCAAAGGGTGGCCAACTCAATATTGAACCCTACGGACTAAGACTGGGATGTCATTGAAGTTCATGTGCTTGTAAAAGCAGGCATCCCAATACTTTTGGTAATATAGTGATTATGTGTGTGCAGTAGTCTGTTCATGTAGGGCAAAGCAATTGTTTTTGTTTTTTACATTTATTTTATTATAATTTAATTTTTTTAAACTTTTAAAAAATGTTTTTGTCATTTTACTTTATTCCTATTACAAGGGGTCTAACAAGCCCCTTATGTGATTTCTTGGGCAGGTAACTTTTATTGAAGGCATTGGGGGTCTATTAGACAGATTGTGATTATTATCCACTTGCCCAGCCAAAGTAGCTGGGGAATGACAGTTTTAAACATGGAAGTGACAAAACTCTTGTTGCTTCTGGATTCGTTAGTCACAGAGGAGATTGGGGAACAGATGTTCCCAAAGATCCTTGTGCTATTTATTTTGAGTTTATGGTGGTCCTGGGAGGAACAGGAGACTCCGGTGGTGGTGGTGTGTAGGGATGAGCAGAACACCCCCTGGTTCGGTTCACACCAGAACATGCGAACAGGCAAAACATTTGTGCGAATATTCGAACACCGTTAAAGTCTATGGGACCCGAACATGAAAAATCAAAAATGCTAATTTTAAAGGTTTATATGCAAGGTATTGCCATAAAAAGTGTATGGGGACCCGGGTCCTGCCCTAGGGGACAAAAAAAAAGTTTTTAAATTGATATTTTTTTCAGGAGCAGTGATTTTAATAATGCTTAAAGTGAAACAATAAAAATGAAATATTTCTAAATAATGTGCCTGGGGGTCCCCTTAGTCTGCCTGTAAAAGGGCGCATCTCTGTGATGTTTAGAACATAGCCAGAGCAAAATGACATTTGTGAAGGAAAAATTGTCCTTCAAAATTGTGGCTGTAATGTATTGCCGGCCCCCAGCAATATACAAAAAAACACTGAAAAAATGTGTGTGCCCCCCCCCCCCCGCCGTCCATACCAGGCCCTTCAGGTCTGATTTGGATTTTAAGGGGAACCTTAAAAAAATTGACGTCGGGTTCCCCCTAAAATCCAAACCAGACCCTTATCCAAGCATGCAAACTGGCCTGCCAGGATAGGAGGGGACGAGCGAGCGCCCCCCCCCTCCTGAATGGTCCCAGGCTACATGCCCTCAAGATGGGGCATATGGGTGCTTTGGGTGGGGGGGCTCTGCACCCCCACCCCAAAGCACCTTGTCCCCATGTTGATGGGGACAAGAGCCTCTTCCCCTCAACCCTGGGCTGTGGGGGTCTGCAGGCAGGGGGCTTATCAGAATCTTGAAGCCCCCTTTAATAAGGGGGTCCCCAGATCCCGCCCCCCTATGTGAATTAGTATGGGGTACATTGTACCCCTACTATCTCACCAAAAAGTGTCAAAAAAGAAAAAAAAAGGAGACAATTCGGGACAAGTCCTTTATTAGAAAAGAAAATGAAGTGTCCTCCGTTGTAATCCATTGTCAATCATGGCATGCGACGGACACAAAAAAAAGAAGAAAAGCTCCTCCTCCTTTATTTATATGGCAGGGCGGGGCCACTCGGTGATGTACGTGCATGACCCGCCCCCTTTGATGTCACCTGATGTCAGAAGGGCCGGGGTCGTTCACTTACATCGCCGGGTGGCCCCGCCCTGCCATATAAATAAATTGTCATAACAATCAGTGAGCAGACGGAGGGAGCCCTCCCATGGAGGAGGAGCTGTGCGTGCCATCTGTGCGCAATGCATTATGGGAGGCTCTTTGGCGGCAAAGTTTCTGCGAACACCCCACCATTTTCTAAATTCAACGAACGGGCGAACGCCCGATGTTCGAGTCGAACTTACGTTCGGCTTGACCCGCGGGCCCATCCCTAGTGGTGGGAGAAGGTGGCACCTTCACAGTGCAGTAAAGGTGATTCAGCAACTCCACAGTTGGCTAAAAAATGCTGAAGCGGCAACCATTTATATATGGCCTGTGGATGGAAAGTGGTTGATATCTCTCCTTATTTTATCTCACAGTCATTTCCTCCAATACAATTTTTAATTAACCACTTGCTTACTGGGACATAAAAACCCCCTCCTGCCCAGACCAATTTTCAGCTTTCAGCTCTGTCACATTTTGAATTACAATTGTGCGGTCGTGCACTGTTGTACCCAAACAAAAATGTTATCATTTTTTTCCTACAAATAGAGCTTTCTTTTGGTGGTATTTGATCACCTCTGCAGTTTTTATTTTTTGCGCTATAAAAAAAAAAAAGAGTGACAATTTTGAAAAAAGAACATTTTTTTTCTTTAATACATACCAAAAAATATATTAAAAAAAAAAACAAATTTCTTCATCAGTTTAGGCCGATATATATTCTTCTACATATTTTTGGTAAAAAAAATCTCAACAACAAGCGTATAGTGATTGGGTTGCACAAAAGTTATAGCGTCTACAAACTATGGGAAAAGATTTATGGGATTTTTATTCTTTTCTTTTTTTTTACTTGTAATGACGGCGATCTGCGATTTTTATCGGGACTGTGATATTGCGACAGAAAGATCGGACATTTTTGACACTTTTTTGGGATCAATGACATCTATACAGCGATCGAGTTCTCCCATCCCACCAGGAGGCCCAAGGGACCAGCCGGAATGTCCGCCGGCTGGCCCGGAGACCCGAACAATGCCGGAATCGGCTTTGATTGGGTCTCAGATCTAGTATCCCAGAAGCAATGTCATGGCATCAATTCAGGTTAACTGGAGCCTGAACCACTTCAGCCCTGGAAAGTTTTACCCCCTTACCCACTTGCCGACCGCTCAGTGTACTTATACTGCCGCAAGGCGGCCTCTTTATTCTGGGGGGGCATACTATAACATCCTCCTAGAATCCCGCCTGCACGCGCCCCCTGGGGTGCGCACCCAGGAGCATCTGGGACCACTGGGTCCAGGAGACCCAGCGTGTCACGGATCACGGTAAACAGCCGCACACAGTCGCCCTTTACCAGGTGATCGCTCCATCAAATGACAGAGTGATCACATGTAAACAAGCCCTCGGATGTCCGGCTTGTCCCTCCCCTCCCCGTGCCAATCATTGCAGTGTGAGAGGAGAGGGGGAGAGATCAGATGCAGCAGTGCTTTAATTTGAAGGATTTGAAGTGCCCACATCGCTGCTCTGTTCCAGTCTTACCCATCCATCCATGCTTGCTGACCCATCCATCCATGCTTGTTGTCCCATCTGTCCATGCTTGCTCACCCAACCATCCATGCTGACCCATCCATCCATACTGACCCATCCATTCATGCTTGCTGACCCATCTATGCTTGCTGACCCATCCATCCATGCTGACCCATCCATCCATGCTTGCTGACCCATCCATCCATGCTGACTCATCCAACCATGCTGAGCCATCCACCCATGCTGTCCCATCCATCCATGCTGACTTATCCAACCATGCTCAGCCATCCATCCATGCTGACCCATCCAACCAGCCATCCATCCTTGCTGACCCATCCATCCATGCTTGCTGACCCATCTGTGCTTACTGACCCATCCATGCTTGCTGACCCATCTATCCATGCTGACGTAACCATCCATGCTTGCTGACCCATTCATCCATGCTGACACATCCAACAATGTTCAGCCATCCCCATCCATGCTCAGTCATCCCCATCCGTGCTCAGCCATCCCCATCTGTGCGCAGCCATCCCATCTGTGCTCAGCTATCCCCATCCATGCTCAGTCATCCCAATCCATGCTCAGTCAACCCCATCCATGGCTCATCCATCCCCATTCACGGCTCATCCACCCCCATCCATGCCTCATTCATGCTCGTCCATGCCACATCAGTTCTCGTCCATGACACATCCATGCCACTAGTGCCCATTAGTGCCACTGCTGTACCCATGAGTGCCACTACAGTGCCCATCCATGCCACTACAGTGCCTCACACTAGTGTAATAGCTAGTTAAATTAGATGTGTAATTTATGCCCCTAGAACACCTGCTGGTGCTCCCTGCATGTTGGGCCTCTGTATGTGGGCAAGCTGTAGAAAGGTCTCACACATGTGGAATCGCCATACTCAGGAGGAGTAGCAGAATATATTTTGAGGTGTCATTTTTGCTATGTACATACTATGTGAGAGATATTGTATAAATGGACAAATTTGTTGAAAAAAAAATGTGTTTTCATTTTCTTTCCACATTTTCCAAAAACTTGTGAAAAAAAATGACATGTTCAAAAGACTCATTATGCCCCATAAAATATACGTTGGGGTGTTTACTTTCAAAAATTGGGTCATTTTTGGGTGTTTCCATTGTCCTGGTGCTCCTGGACCTTCAAAAGTGCAAGAGGTAGTCAAGAAATGATGTGTGTAATGTAATGTGTAAGTTCCTAGAATGCCTGATGGTGCTCCCTGCATGTTGGGCCTCTGTTTGTGGCCAGGCTGTGTAAAAGTCTCACACATGTGGTATTGCCATACTCAGGAGGAGTAGTAGAATGTGTTTTGGGGTGTAATTTGTGGTATGCATATGCTGGGTGTGAGAAATAACCTGGTAATATGTACATTTTGTGAAAAAAAAAAATCCTTAATTTTTGCAGAGTTGTGGGAAAAAATGACATCTTAAAAAACTCACCATGCCTCTTACTAAATACTTTGGAATGTCTACTTTCCAAAAAGGGGTCATTTTGGGGGTATTTGTACTTTCCTGGCTTGTGGTGTCTAAAGAAATGAGATCGGCCGTCAGTACATCAGGTGTGATCAATTTTCAGTGATTGGCACCATAACTTGTAGACTCTATAACAGAGACCAAATAATATACACTGATTTGTTTTTTTTTTACCAAAGATACAGTATCTCACAAAAGTGAGTACACCCCTCCCATTTTTGTAAATATTTTATTCTATCTTTTCATGTGACAACACTGAAGAAATTACACTTTGCTGCAATGTAAAGTAGTGAGTGTACAGCTTGTATAACAGTGTAAATTTGCTGTCCCCTCAAAATAACTTAACACACAGCCATTAATGTCTAAACTGCTGGCAACAAAAGTGAGTACATCCTTAAGGCATGTAGATGTGTTTTTTATGCGTTTTACCGCGTTCCAGTACAGCCCTGTGCATGAAAGGTGAAGCATGTTCTACTTTTTTTTCTGGAACTGGAACACACTGTAACTGAAAGCACCAGTGTGAACTATGCCATTGGAAACCATGTAACCTACATTCTATGCATTTTGGATGCAGAAACAAAAAGCACTGGAACACATGTGGTGTGAAGTGACCTTAAAGCGGAGTTCCACACAAATGTGCAACTTCCACTGGTCGGGCTCCTCCCCCCCCCCTCAGGTGTCACTTTTGGTACCTTGGGGGGAGGGACAGGTGTCGGCCGGCGGCAGAGGCCACTGACGTCAGCAGCCCGGCTCCCTCCTCGCTTTTCTACTGGCCGCCGGGCCAATAGCAGAGCACAGTGGAGCCTCGCGCAGTAGGATGCCCGGTGTGAAATTGTAATGCTGTAGTGCCAGGTTCCCTTACCCGCAATGGACGCGGCTGCACCCGACCCCTGATCCGAAGACCCGTGGCCGTTGCCGACATTGCTGGACTCCAGGACAGGTAAATGCCCTATTATTAAAAGTCAGCAGCTACAGTATGTGTAGATGTCGACTTTTAATTTTTTTAATTCTAGGCGGACCTCCGCTTTAAGTACATTTTCTGCATTTACAGAAAAATCCCATCCCACCAGGAGGCCCAAGCGACCAGCCCACACGTCCACTGGCTGGCCAAAGATGGCTTCGATCAGGTCTCCGATCTAGTAACCTGGAAGAAATGTCATGACACCACTTCCGGTTAACTCAGCTTCTAATTTTAAAAAAATCCCTAGTATTCTAAAACACTGATTTTGGCGTTTTGACTACTTTTAAGTGCAAAGGAGGGATTTGGGGTCTTTTAGACCCCAGATCCCTCCATAAAGAGTACCTGTCTAAACTGGTAACCAGTAGAAATTTTTAAACGTTGCCTATGGAGATTTTTAAGTACCGTCGTTTGTCGCCATTCCACAAGTGCGGGAAATTTCAAAGTGTGACATGTTAGGTATCTATTTACTTAACATAACATTAACTTTCACATTAGGCAAAAAAATTGGGCTAACTTTACTGTTTTGTTTTTTTAAATTCATCAAAGTGTCTTTTTTTCCCAAAAAATTGTGTTTGAAAGACTGCTGCACAAATACAGTGTGACTTAAAATATTGCAACGATCGCCATTTTATTCTCTAGGGTCTCTGCTAAAAAATATATATATATAATATTTGAGGGCTCTAAGTAATTTTCTAGCAAAAAATGTGGATCTTAACCTGTGAGTAGAGTTGAGCGGACACCAGGATGTTCGGGTTCGTCGGGTTCGGACGGGTTCTGCGGAAAAGTTCAAGTTCAGCACCAAACTTGACCCGCACTTGACCCCGGACCCCGAACCCCATTGAAGTCAATGGTGACCCGAACTTTTGGGCACAAAAATGGCTCTTAAAAAGTCCTGGAAAGGGCTAGAGGGTTGCAAAAGGAAGCAGAATGGGGGTAAGAGTAGGACAAGTGCCCTACAAACAAATGTGGATAGGAAATAACTTAAAATCACATAAAAAAAAAATAAAAATTGGAGGAGGAGGTGGATGTTGAGTAGGAGCCTAGAGGTTGAGGAGGCGGTGACCGTGGCGGTGTAGGTGGAAGTGGCGGTGGAGGAGGAGGAGGTAGCCAACACTGTTTTTTGTTTGTTTTTATTTCTAATTGGGGTAGCCCCCAAAATATTGAGACATATTAAAAAAAAAAAAGTATACCAATGGCTGTGTGAGGCCGGTCTAAATGTCTATTCTGCACAAGGTACAGATATGTCTTGTGGGATCCATGCCTGGTTCATTTTAATAAAGGTTAGCTTGTCCACGTTGGCTGTGGACAGGCGGCTGCGCTTGTCTGTGATAACGCCCCCTGCCGTGCTAAACACACGTTCAGACAATACACTGGCTGCAGGGCAGGCCAGCACCTCCAAGGCATAAAGGGCAAGCTCAGGCCATGTGCCCAATTTGGAGACCCAGAAGTTGAATGGGGCAGACCCATCAGTCAGTACGTGTAGGCGTGTGCACACATACTGTTCCACCATGTTGCTTAAATTCTGCTTCCTGGTAAGACATTGTCTATCAGCTGGTGGTGCTGTTTGTTGTGGCGGGCTGCTGACAGAGCTTTTCCACATTTCGGACATGCTAACCCTGTCTTCTCAGGTGCTGGTGGTGCCACAGCTGCGTTGGCGACCTCTTCCTCTGTCTTCGCCTTGTGCTTCCACTGAGCCCCTGGTGTCATTTGGGAATGCCCTCAGCAGTGCGTCTACCAGCGCGTGCTTGTAGTCGTGCATCTTCCGATCACGCTCTAGTAAGGGATTTAAGGACGGCACATTATCCTTGTAACGGGGATCCAGCAGGGTGGCCACCCAGTAATCAGCACAACTTAAAATGTGGACAACTCGGCTGCCGTTGAGCAGGCACTGCAGCATGTAGTCGCTCATGTGTGCCAGGCTGCCCAGAGGCAAAGACAAGCTGTCCTCTGTGGGAAGTGTATCATCTGTGTCCTCCGTAATCCCCCCAGCCACACTCCAGTGATGCCCACGAGCTGCGTTGGGTGCCACCCTGCTGTGAACACGGTTCCACCTCCTCCTCATCATCCTCGTCCTCCTCATCCTCCAGAACTGTGCCCTGGCTTGAAATTTTTTTACCTGGCCTATGCTGGTGCAGGAACCCACCCTCCAAGCCACTTGTGAATGACTGGCCTGATAACCGTGGAAATTACCCCTCTTCTTCCTTCTCCTGTGCCACATCCTCTTCCATCATTGCCCGAAGTGTTTTTTTAAGGAGACATAGAAGTGCGATAGTAACGCTGAGAACAGCGTCATCGGCACTGGCCATGTTGGTGGAGTACTCAAAACACTGCAATATGCTACACAGGTCTCGCATGGAGGCCCACTCGTTGGTGGTGAAATGGTGCTGTTCCGTAGAATGACTGACCCGTGCGTGTTGCAGCTGAAACTCCACTATTGCCTGCTGCTGCTCGCACAGTCTCTCCAGCATGTGCAAGGTGGAGTTCCACCTTGTGGGCATGTCGCATATGAGGCGGTGAGCGGGAAGGCCGAAGTTCCGCTGCAGCGCAGAGAGGCGAGCAGCAGCAGGGTGAGAACACTGAAAGTGTGCACAGACGGCCCGCACTTTCTGCAGGAGCTCTGATATATCCGGGTAGTTTTTTAGAAATTTCTGCACCACCAAATTCAGCACATGCGCCAGGCAAGGGATGTGCATCAAACCGGCTAGGCCCAGAGCTGCTACGAAATTTCGCCCATTATCCACCAGGCCGGGCTTGAGGCTCAGTGGCAACAACCACTCATCGGTCTGTTGTTCAATGCCCATCCACAGCTGTACCGCAGTGTGGGGTTTATCCCCCAAACATATCAGTTTTAAAACAGCCTGCTGTCATTTCCCCCTGGATGTGCTGAAGTTGGTGGTGAAGGTGTTACGCTGACTGGATGAGGAGGTGGTAGAGGAGGAGGAAGCGGAGTAGGAGGAGGAGGCAACAGGAGGAAAAGAGAAATGCCCTGCAATCCTCGGTGGTGGAAGGACATGTGCCAAACGGCTAGCCGCCTCAGGCCCACACGCCTCTACATTTGCCCAGTGTGCAGTTAACCAGATATAGCATCCCTGCCCGTGATTACTGGTCCATGTATCAGTGGTTATGTGGACCTTGCCACTGATGGCGTTGCGCAGTGCACACTTGATCTTGTCCCCGACTTGTTTGTGCAGGGAAGGGATGGTTCACCTGGAAAAGTAGTGGTGGCTGGGAACCACGTACTGTGGGACAGCCACCGCCATCAGGTTTTTAAAACTGTCCGTGTCCACCAGACGGAATGACAGCATTTCAAAGGCCAGGAATTTTGAAATGCTGGCATTCAGGGCAAGGGGTCGCAGGTGGGTAGGGGGGTACTTCCTCTTTCTCTCCAGTGTTTGGGAGATGGAGAGCTGTAAGCTTCCATGGGACTGTGTGGAAATGCTTGGGGACGGTGGCAGACATGGTGGCTGTCACATCGTCTGTTTGCTGGGTGGCAGGTGACACTGGCACTGTAGAGGTGGAGGCAGCAGCAGAAGAGGAAGCAGGAGGAGCCCGAGACCTTTCTTGGATTTTGAGGTGCTTATTCCACTGCAGCTCATGCTTGGCATGTAGATGCCTGGTCATGCAGGTTGTGCTCAGGTTTAGAATATTTATGCCTCGCTTCTGGCTCTGATTGCACAGCGTGCAAACCAATCGTGTCTTGTCGTCAGCACATTGTCTGAAGAACTGCCACGCCGGGGAACTCCTTTGAGCTGCCTTTGGTGTGCTAGGTCCCTGGGTGCGGTGGGTAGTAGCAGGCGTACTGTCTAGGGGACGGTCACTCCGCTTTTACAACCTGCTTCCTCTTTTGCTGTGCTGGTGCCTCTGTGCGACCACCACCCCTTACTCCAAACTGCACACGTCACTCGCATGACCTTCATGTGGGGTCTAGGACCTCATCATCCTCCACATCATCTTGCACCCACCCTTCACCAATGCCCTCCTTGTCAGTCTCCACACTGGCACCTGTGTTTTGTCATCATCAGAGACGTGCTGCGGTGGTGTTTCCATGCCCTCATCCTGAAACAGAAGTGGTTGGGCATCGGTGCACTCAATGTCTTCCACTTCTGGGGCAGGGCTATGTGGATGGCCCACGGAAAGCACACCAGCAAAGTCATCAAAAAGCAGAAGAGACTGCTGCATGACTTGGGGCTCAGACTGCTTGGCAGATTTACAAGGGGCTGAGGTGAAAGACAGATGGCCATGGGGTTCAGGTGCCAACTCTGAGCTTTCATCAAGGGACCGGGAGGGAGACCATGTGAAGGAACTGGAGGCATTGTCAGCCACCCAATCTACTATCACCTGTACTTTTTCTGGCCTCACCATTCATTGAGCGGCATTCGGGCCTACCATATACCGGTGAAGGTTCTGTCGGCTACTCGCACCTGAGGAAGATGTTTCACTTGTGCGTGTAGCTGGCACAAATTGACCACGTCCTCTTCTTGCAACAGGAGCTTCACCAACACCACCAACACCAGCAGCACCAGCATCACCAGCAGCACCATGACCACGTCCCTTATTTGAGGCTCTCCTCATTCTGGACACAAATGTACTATGTAGCACTATTTATTAATAATAATAAAAAAAGCATAATAAATTATTATTCTTTTTTTTTTAAACCAGCAATGTAGACGCACTTTTTATTTTTGCGCAAGAAATGCACAGCAGGGTGCAAATGTACTATGTTGCACTATTTATTAATACTAAAAAAAAAAAGAATAATACTTTTTTTTTTTGAAAACAGCACTTTTTATTTTTGTGCAAGAAATGCACCATTCACACCAGCAGCAGGAACCTCTCCCTACACCAGTATGTTATGATATTAGAACGCTAATCTGTCCCTCACAGCACCGCCAGGAAACTGTCCCTAATGCAGTATGAGATGATGTGACACGCGGCACTACTTGACTCCAGCTCATATAGAGGCTGGGTCACATGATGAACTGGCCAATCACAGCCATGCCATTAGTAGGCATGGCTGTGATGGCTTCTAAGGGCAAATGAGTGAAATGCTTGTTGATTGGCTGCCCTGCAGCTATTCAACAGGCGCCAAAAAATACCCGAATACCGAACCCAATCCCAGACTTTTTTTGAAATGTTTGGGATCGGGTTCGGGGCACGGACACCCTAAAGTCTGGTACGGACCCGAACTTTACAGTCCGGGTTCGCTCAACTCTACTTGTAAGCAACAATTGTCAGAAAAAGGCTTAGGGGCTTATAAAACATTTGCTACATGAATGTCAAAAGCATTCATGTGCACTAAACAAGCATCATTTATGTAATTGTATCTTTAGCTCCATCCAGTGGACAAAACATGCTATAGTTTTCTGATCTGAAACACTTCAATGACAAAACTATAGCTATAGTGTAAGACTATTTTCTTATTTGGTGAATGTTAGTGGAATTCCACTCAAAAACGGAACTTCCGCTTATCTGTCTCCCCACCCGGTGCCACATTTGGTACCTTTCAGGGGGGAGGGGGAAATGGGTACTTGTTTTCGACAGGTCCTCCTTCCCCACTTCTGGAGACCGTGCCGCGGTGCCGTCCCTTGGAGTTTCAGCCCCCCTCCTCCTTCCTCCACCACTAGGCCAATTAGAAAGAGCAGCTTACTTCCCACATGTGCAGTAGGGAACCGGCTGTGAAGCTGAAATGCTTCAATGCCGGGTTCCTCTACCAGGATTGGCGGCGGCAGCATCCGATAGCTGATCCGAAAATCGGCTGAGATGCCAACATCACGGGCTCCCTGGACAGGTAAGTGTCCTAAAATTAAAAGTCAAAATCTATAGCATTTGTAGCTGCTGACTTTTAATTTTTCACGAGGGGGTGGGGTAGAACACCTCTTTAACTTTTATGGTCAAATATTTTTAGGGCTATTTTTTTCTTAGGAATGAATGTTAGGCTACTTTCACACTGGGGTGTTTTTCAGGCGCTTTTGTGCTAAAAATA
>BLSH010419848.1:208248-220148 GCA_018402905.1 Glandirana rugosa
AATGACCTATAATGTTTACACCATTTACATCCCAAACAGACATATTACGAGACCCCCCTTCCTCCCGTGTCTGAAAGTAGAGGTGGTCATCTAGATGGGTTAAAGTTTATTCCGGGAAGTAATGGACAAGTTGTTGCCGACACCATATAGAATAGGTCACGGGCACACCGGATGTTATACACCCGTCCTGTTTCGCTGGCAACGTCCAAGCGAATTTACTTGTATAATGATTGTAGGAATGCCCCAAATTTTTGGTAAGAAACAGTTCTGTAATGTCCCTGGTAGTGTTGGTTTTAGGGAGATTCTGGGAAAAAGACCCCTAACTAGTAAAGTTTGTGTTATTATTAGGCATTATCAATAAAAGCGTTGACATCAGTGTCTACGTTCAGCCCATAGGGAATATAGGATCTGACCCTGTAGATCCAAGACATCTCGAGTTTCGAAATCCCTCTAATGAGGGAACCCCCCCTCCAATGGGGTTTGAAATGATCAATCCCCAGAAAAAGGGTCTTAGAGGGATTTTGGTTGTGATGGTCCCTGTAATGTCTTGACAAAGAATGGTTTTTAAACCCCGTAAGGATGTTAGTAATATGTTCATTTAAGCGAACCTGCAACGGTCGCTTTGTCCTGCCCACATATTGTAGGCCACACGGGCACTGGATAAGATATACCACAGCCGTTGTTGAACAGGTAATGAAGGGCCTTATTTGAAATTGGGTAGATCTACTGGTGGAGATGAAAGTCTGTGCCCTCCTTCCCCCCAGAGCATTATACAGACAAACCCTACATTTACCACATTTGTAATATCCAGTAAGTTGTTGGAAGAAGGGGGTTTGGGGAACAGGGGGGTCCAAAACATTTGGGGCCACCCTATTCCTCAAAGAAGACGCACCCTTGTAAATGACAGCAGGTCGATCTGGCAGGTGACCCTCCAAGATACGGTCACTTTTCAAAATATGCCAGTGTTTACATATAAGTTGTTTAATTTTATTAGCTTGATGGGAAAACGTGGTAACAAATGGTAGCTGTGGGGGTTCACGTTGGTTGACCCTAGGAGCGTTTTCCCTCAGCAACACATCCCTTGGCATATGAACAACCTCTAATAAGGCGGCTGATAAAATCTCCTCATAATAACCCTTGTCTATGAACCTCTTTGTCAAGACATCGGCTTGTTCCAAGAAGGTGCTAGTCTCTGTACAGTTGCGCCGGAGCCGCATGTACTGACTCTTAGGCACCCCTTTTAACCAGGGAGCATAATGGCAACTTGTTCTCGGAATAAAGGAATTTCTATCAGCAGCCTTAAAGTGAGTTGAGGTGATAAATTGACCGTTCTTTACCTCTATGTTGAGATCGAGAAAACTAATTTTCTCAGGATGGGCCTCATACTTCAACTCAATGCCCCTCTCATTATTATTGAGGAACTCAAAAAAGGAATCAAGACTAACTCGATCCCCCTCCCATAGGAGGAGGACGTCATCTATGTATCTTGCCCAGAGGATAAGCTGCGGCCTCCTCTGGGCATAGACGACCTCCTCCTCCCAGAGGGCCATGAACAGGTTTGCCAGGCTGGGGGCATATTTAGCCCCCATTGCGACACCCCTGATCTGGCTGTAATACTTCTGGTCGAACCAGAAGTAGTTGTGAGTTGCTGCAAACTCCAACAACTCCATAATAAACGCCACCTGACTAGGGGACAGTTCAGAATTCTTTTGAAGATAGTGGTTCACAGCAGATAGACCCAAATTATGGGGAATGATTGTATAAAGGGATGTGACATCAGCAGTCACAAGAAGTAAACCATCCACTGGAGTGTAATTGGACACAATGTTAATTGCATGTCTGGAATCCTTAATATAAGAAGGCATGTTCCTTACCAATGGTTGAAGGAAAAAATCTATATATCTGCCCACCCGGGACGTCACAGAGTCAATGCCACTGACGATAGGGCGCCCGGGTGGGCAGACCGGATTCTTATGCAGCTTAGGAAGATAGTATAATACCGGAGTTTTTGGAGCTCTGGGTACTAGAAAACGCGCTTCTTTAGGGGTAAGGATACCTTTGTCCAAACCATTCTGAACTATGACATTCAGAGCTTTTTTGTACTTAGTCTTAGGGTCCGATCTCAGGGGTTGGTAGGTGGAAGTGTCGTCCAAAATGTTATACATCTCTTTCATATAGGCATCCCGGTCCAATACCACTATCCCCCCCCCCTTATCGGCTGGCCGGACCACAATGTCTTTAGCAGCACATAAGGAATCCAGGCCTGTTTGAAAGTCACGTCTTAGGCGCACTTTCTTGGTTTCAAGCGCTTCCAAATCCCTCAAAACCACTTCCTTAAAGACCCGAATGGCAGGGGCCACTGGGCCTGAGGGATTAAAAAGAGAAGCATTGGAAAAGCCCGTGTGAGTAAATTCAGTTGATAATGCCTGATTTTGCCTAATGGGATTGGTTAGTATATATCTTTTTATATTGACCTTCCTAATAAATTTGTGTACGTCCATGTACGTCTCAAACTTATTGAGAGGTCTCGGAGGGGCAAATTTAAGGCCTTGATCTAATAAGCTAATTTCAGATTCAGATAGACTCTTAGAACTCAGATTAAAAATACCTGCACCTACTATATCTTTGGTCTTTTTAATTCTAAGTCGCCACCCCCCTCTGGTCCCTCGTCTGGATCTACTGGCCTTTTTCTGCTTGGTGTGGGCCTGTGAAAACCCCAACTACCACTCGTGCTAGGTTCAGGGTGGGAAGAAAGACCATCATTTTCTCCCCTTGGTTGTTGTGGCCCTACGCCAGGACGTTCTATACTAGAACCAAATGGTACGACTGGCGAGGGGCTATTGGGAAACTCTCCTCCACCTACTTTATCACATAGGGGAAAAAATCTATTAGAGATATCCAATTCTTCCTGATATTCATTACCATAATTAGGGGGTTGGTGTTTCTGCAGCCCCTGATTATTTCTCTTAATTGGGTCCTTTCCTTTTATTGAGGCTGAAGGATGAGTTTTACCCCACTGTGGTCGTTCCTGATTAATGTGGGGGCCATTTTGGGGGTACGGCCTGTACGCCATGGTATCAGAGCCGTGACCTCTTCCCCTGCCTGAGCGGGGAGCTCCAGCACCCCCATGTCTCCCACCTCTTGGGCCACCCCCCCTTCCCCCAGGTCTATCGGGTGGAGGTGCCCAATGGTTCCTGGCTGGACTATGTTGGTATGGGGAATAATGTTCGGAATAGGGCACCTTACCCCCCATTTTGTTGGTTACATAGGGGTGTGAGGTACCATGGGGTTGTTCCAGTGGCAGTACTCTCCCAGAGGGCCCACCTGTTTGTCTATAGGTGGTCCCATTCTCTACCTGGGAACCTGGAAGGTTTTCCTCTAAGAGTTTCTTCTGCCACTCAAACACTAGGGCAGAATGGTAGTCATTAAGGTCACGGTTATATTTTTTCTTTTTCTTGATCTTTTGATCCTTCTCTTCCTTTTCTAAGATTTTAAGCAAGTGTATAGAACGATCTCTATATTCATCACTCTCTTTATGAGGGATTAATCTTTCCTTGAGACTTTTAATCTCTTCATCTAGCCTATTTAATTTTTCCCTTTTTCTTTCGATGAGAAATCTCAATAGACTAATCCCAGCAGAATTAAAGTACTTAAACCATTGTTCGAGATTTTCTTCACCTTTCTGCGGGGGCACTTGCCATCTAAGGCTCCTGGGGACCATGTTGTTTTTAACATAAGTCTCAAGGAAAGCCACATCCCACTGTCCATGAATTTCGGAGACAGTTAAATTTTTCAATTTCATAAATAGGCCACTGAGATCACTCTCATCCTCTCTATAGGATTCAAATACACCTACAGGATTAATGATCCTAGTGGCCCTGTAGTCAAAAATATCCATAGGGAGACCAACTAAGCAGCAGTGAAAATCACATAGGTAACAAAGTAATAATAAACTGCGCTACAGTCCAAATAAATTAAGGTAGCAGCGGCTAGAAAATAAATGCAGAATGTCAATAGTAAAGCCGCGCTGGAAATAGGTCCTCAAAAAGCACAAATTGTCAGATGTTGTTCAAAACACCCCGTGCACAGCACACTTCAGTGTATCCACCACCGTAAAATGAGGGGGCTTACCAGACACCACTGGGAGCCCAGCTTATGTTGTTATCAGGTTTCACTCACTCCTCCGCTGAATACACATAGAATCAGCCTTGACCAGGTATAGGTTGAACCTCAGCAACCGCTCACTCACAGCACGGCAGGTTAGCACATAAGCAGAATTCCCATATACGTTTCCGTGCACCAGGGGAAAGAAGGACTCAATATAGTGAAGTACAGTAACTATTTTATTTAAATAAAGATAAAGTATTGTACTCACATCAATAACTTAAAACACGCGTGTATAATAAAAGCCGGCAATCCTCAGCAACTGGTGACGTCAGCGCGCCCTCCCGACGTACGTTTCGTCACAGATGACGTCGTCCGGGATAGGGCGCGCCGCTGAGCCACCAGATTATATATGCCGCATGACCTAGGTGCGAGGCGTAGGCGGCCATATTGCAACCTGGAAAGTATGCCCACACTGAGTGTCATTATATGCTATATTCTCACCTCGAACTAGCAATACATGCAGCATCATTTGCAGCGAATGTGGGGTAAAAACCCCACTAAAATTAAGGTCCCGAAGTTGTTCATCAAGACCATAGAAATAAATAATGGGTATAACTGACAATATATGAAATTAATACAATATATAAAAAATTATAAAACAAAACCAATAATAAAAATTGTGAAAAATGATTTTAAATTCATATTGGAAAAGATCAATTTATGGTCTCCCAAGCCTCACACTTAGTGTACAA
This sequence comes from Glandirana rugosa, assembly GCA_018402905.1. Classification (NCBI taxonomy): domain Eukaryota; kingdom Metazoa; phylum Chordata; class Amphibia; order Anura; family Ranidae; genus Glandirana; species Glandirana rugosa. The sequence goes on from BLSH010419848.1 coordinate 213,108, forward strand.
AGACAATATCATCATGTAAAAAATATCTGGAAAAAACCTCTGTGACCAGTATTAGGATACATAACATCCCTTAAAAATGGAACATAGATAGGACATCCGAGATTCATCGTCAATAGTCAACCGGATAGGATGTTATTATTAGGCATTATCAATAAAAGCGTTGACATCAGTGTCTACGTTCAGCCCATAGGGAATATAGGATCTGACCCTGTAGATCCAAGACATCTCGAGTTTCGAAATCTCTCTAATGAGGGAACCCCCCCTCCAATGGGGTTTGAAATGATCAATCCCCAGAAAAAGGGTCTTAGAGGGATTTTGGTTGTGATGGTCCCTGTAATGTCTTGACAAAGAATGGTTTTTAAACCCCGTAAGGATGTTAGTAATATGTTCATTTAAGCGAACCTGCAACGGTAATGAAGGGCCTTATTGGTTTTGTTTTATAATTTTTTATATATTGTATTAATTTCATATATTGTCAGTTATACCCATTATTTATTTCTATGGTCTTGATGAACAACTTCGGGACCTTAATTTTAGTGGGGTTTTTACCCCACATTCGCTGCAAATGATGCTGCATGTATTGCTAGTTCGAGGGGAGAATATAGCATATAATGACACTCAGTGTGGGCATACTTTCCAGGTTGCAATATGGCCGCCTATGCCTCGCACCTAGGTCATGCGGCATATATAATCTGGTGGCTCAGCGGCGCGCCCTATCCCCGGACGACGTCATCTGTGACGAAACGTACGTCGGGAGGGCGCGCTGACGTCACCAGTTGCTGAGGATTGCCGGCTTTTATTATACACGCGTGTTTTAAGTTATTGATGTGAGTACAATACTTTATCTTTATTTAAATAAAATAGTTACTGTACTTCACTATATTGAGTCCTTCTTTCCCCTGGTGCACGGAAACGTATATGGGAATTCTGCTTATGTGCTAACCTGCCGTGCTGTGAGTGAGCGGTTGCTGAGGTTCAACCTATACCTGGTCAAGGCTGATTCTATGTGTATTCAGCGGAGGAGTGAGTGAAACCTGATAACAACATAAGCTGGGCTCCCAGTGGTGTCTGGTAAGCCCCCTTATTTTACGGTGGTGGATTCACTGAAGTGTGCTGTGCACGGGGTGTTTTGAACAACATCTGACAAGTTGTGCTTTTTGAGGACCTATTTCCAGCGCGGCTTTACTATTGACATATAAATGTGAATCATGTATAGCTTTGTCGTCTTATCCAGACTTAATGGATCCGGATTGTCCCCTGAGGTGCAACCGATCGTATTGAACTTATGAACCTGAAGAAGAAGTGTCAACATTAGTCTTTAATTATATTAACTCCCAAATAATATTAGGCATTGAGGGATGATTGAAATCAAATCCAAATAAATTGTCTTATCTGTCTTATGGAGTCACTACCTTCATGAGTGTATATCGTCTTCTTGAAGGAGGTGATATTCCTTTGTTGTTCAAACTGGGTGAAGTTTTTGCATAGTGCTTTCCCAGGCATCTAACACTATGGTTTTAGAGAGAAATGAATAAGATGGAAATAATTAGAGTATATAATGTGATCCGTAGTATAAGTGCTGCGAATCTAAGCCTGATCTATAGTTGAAAAGGGTGATATAGATCTTTAGTCATTGTAATGGCACAACTATTAGTGTAGAGGTATTACCAAATTCCTTCAGTGGGTGTCAGAATGGAAAGATGCAACCTGTATTCTTTAACTGTAGATAATAGTAACTTCCATTTTATGGTGGCACAGATTTTTCATTTGGATTCCATTGTCCTATTTCGTGTCTTGTTCTGCGCCTGTCGCCACGTGGTGACGGGGTGCTCCAGATTGGCACTGGTCTGGGGGAAGCTGGAGTGCGCGGCACTGCTACTGGATCAATCAGGCCCAATTGTATCAATATATCCTGCCCTTCTGGGATATTTGTGGCGATGTATGTTGATCCATTATGAGGGATGATTAGTTTAAATGGAAAACCCCATCTATATCTAATCCTTGCAGAAGTGAGTACGGCAGTGAATTCTTTCATTTTTCTGCGCCTTTCAAGCCTAGCCTGGGATATATCAGGGCAGATTTGAAGCTGAATACCGTCCAATGTGATATTCCTGGTATTTCTTGCTGCACGCATGATCTCTTCCTTGACCAAGAAATCCTTCATACAAAGAATAATATCCCTGGTTGGTTTGTCAGCTGGGGGTTTTGCTCTCAAAGCACGATGGATACGATCGCATATAAATTATTGAGAGTTTTTATTTGGATAGTTCAGACAGAAACAGCTTGGTAGAGAATGCAGGGAGACCCGTTATGGATTCTGGAGCCCCTCTAATTCTTATATTACACCTCCTGTTTCTATTTTCTAAGTCTTCTACATGTGTTTGTAATTGCGTGAAAGCCACAGAAAGAGAATCATGTTCTCTGGATAAATCATTGAAAGCGATCGATAGTTCATCGTGTTTATGTTCAGGGAGATCTGTGCATGTGCCTAATTCAGCAATTTCTTGAGACAGGGTGGCAGTTGATTTTTGTATTTCTTTTTCAAATGTGTGCACTAACTTTGTGCAGAGAGCCTCCAAACTGCTATCCAAATCAGACTTAGAAAAAGGAGTGTACTCACAGTTCCCTGAGGAGTCTTTAAGTTGTGGTGAAGGGCATGTGTCTTGAGTACCAGGGCTAGCAGAAGCATGCTGTGTGCTGGCGCCATGTTTAGCCATGCCGTTCCGCTGTTGGGATCTGAGGAGGTAGTGGGACAGAGATCTACTTGAGCCTGCTCCTCCGTGCTTCTTCTTTTTAGTCCCAGGCATGCACAGGGGGTTAAAACGGAGTTCCACCCAAAAGTGGAACTTCCTCTTTAAGTCCTCCTCCCCAGCTCTGGATGCTGAAACTGAGCTTTTGGGGAGACGGGGGGTTACAGATACCCGATTTTTTCTGGTACTTCCGCTCTGGTCGCCTTAGGCGATTGAAAGTGGAAGGTCTCCTTCCCCCTCCCTTCCGAAGTCTTCTGGGACACAGGACAGGTCCTAGAAGACTTCGGGACCAATCACAAAGCGCAGCACCGCTCACGCATGTGCAGTGTGCACCCGGCCGGGTGCCCACAGTAGCAATGCCAGCGCCGTGGAGGGGAGGGGGAGGGGAGCGAGGCTCCGTGTGGCTCCATCACTGGATCGGAAGACAGGTGAGTGTCTGTGTATTAAAAGTCAGCAGCTACACTTTTTATAGCTGCTGACTTTTAATAAACATAAGGAAAGGGTGGAACTCCGCTTTAAGTACGGAGTTACGTGTGTGTGAAGGGAGCAATTATTTAGATTTATAAAGTGTCCTGTGCTACAGAGCTCCTTTCACAAGCAACCGCTCTGCTCCATGCCGCGTATGCTCCCTCCCAGCCAATGATTTTAGCTGTGGACTTCCTGATCTCCTGTAGCCAATCACAGCACAGAATCCTGCACTTACAAAGCAGGGAGAAAAATCAGCCAGATCTCTTAATAAAAGCAGCACACATTACAAATATTACACTTGTTAACCACTTACCAACCGGAAGGTTTTCCAGCTTTAGGACCAGAGCACTTTTTGCGATTCAGCACTGCGTCGCTTTAACTGACAATTGCGCGATCGTGCGATGTTGTACCCAAACAAAATTTGCATCCTTTTTTTCCCACAAATAGAGCTTTCTTTTGGTGGTATTTGATCGCCTCTGCGTCATTTCTGATTGCCGCTATAAACAAAAGAAGAGCGACCATTTTGCAAAAAAAAAAAAAAAATTTCTTGCTTTTTGCTAAAATTCAAATCCAAAAAAAACATTTTTTTTCACAGTTTTTGTCCGATTTATGTAATTCCACATATTTGCGCAAAAGTGGCCGCGTTTATGAATGGTGAGAATTAATTTCTGGGGTTTTTAATTTTTTTTTATTTTTTACTAGTAATGGTGGCGATCTGCGATTTTTAGCGGTACTGCGATATTGCGGTGGACATGTCGGACATGTGTGTTCTTACTGTGGGGGGTTGGGCTAACATGGGTATGAGAGATCTAACTGATCCCAGTGACAGGGATCAGTAGATCACTCATGCCCCCACTAACAGAGCGGGGAGCCGCCGTGTTTACATCGGCGGTTCCCCGTTCTTTCCCTGTGGCCGCTCATCGCGGCTCGCGGGCGGACATCGGGTCCGCCTGAGCCGCGGGCACACTCCTCAGAAGTGCGGCGGGCGCGCGCGCGCCCCCTAGCAGCTGTTTGCAGATCGGCGTGTTTTTACGGGGATTCACGTGTGAAAACACGGCACACAGCCGGGAAGTGGTTAAGCACTCAGTTAACCCCTTGATTGCCCCTTGATGTTAAACCCTTCCCAGTCATTGTCATTAGTACAGCAAAAGTGTATATATTACTATCACTGATCAATGTATCAGTTACTAAGTGTACCTCCCAGTGAGGGTCTGATACCACCAGATTGCTCTCCACACTTTTAAAGTCCAACCATAATTCGCTGATCACCACCACTACCAGCATAGCTGCATAAATTCCAAAATATACAGTGCCTTGAAAAAGTATTCACACCCCTTGAAATTTTGCACATTTTGTCATGTTACAACCAAAAGCGTAAATTTATTTTATTGGGATTTTATGTGATAGACCAACACAAAGTGGCACATAATTGTGAAGTGGAAGGAAAATGATAAATGGTTTTCAACATTTTTTACAAATAAATGTGTGAAAAGTGTGGTGTGCATTTGTATTCAGCCCCCTTTACTCTGATACCCCTAACTAAAATCTAGAGGAACCAATTATCTTCAGAAGTCACCTAATTAGTAAATAGAATCCACCTGTGTGTAATTAAATCTCAATATGAATTCAGCTGTTCTGTGAAGCCCTCAGAGGTTTGTGAGGGAACCTTAGTAAACAAACAGCATCATGAAGGCCAAGGAACACACCAGACAGGTCAGGGATAAAGTTGTGGAAAAGTATAAAGCAGGGTTAGGTTATAAAAAAATATCCCACGCTTTGAACATCACATGGAGCACTGTTCAATCCATCAAAATGGAAAGAGTATGGCACAACTGCAAACCTACGAAGACATGGCCGTCCACCTAAACTGACCAGCCGGGCAAGGAGAGCATTCATCAGAGAAGCAGCCAAGAGGCCCATGGTAACTCTGGAGGAGCTGCAGAGATCCACAGCTAAGGTGAGAGAATCTGTTTACAGGACAACTATTAGTCGCGCTCTGAAACAAATCTGCCCTTTATAGAAGAGTGGCAAGAAGAAAGCCATTGTTGATAGAAAGCCATAAGAAGTCCCGTTTGCAGTTTGCGAGAGGCCATGTGGGGGACACAGCAAACATGTGGAAAAAGGGGCTCTGCTCAGATGAGACCAAAATTCAACTTTTTGGCTTAAAACCAAAACATTATGTGAGGCAGAAAACTAACACTGCACATCACCCTGAACACACCATCCCCACCGTGGAACATGGTGGTGGCAGCATCATGTTGTGGGGATGCTTTTCTTCAGCAGGGATAGGGAAGATAGTCAGAGTTGATGGAAAGATGGATGGAGCGAAATACAGGGCAATCTTAGAAGAAAACCTGTAAGGGTCTGCAAAAGACTTGAGACCGGCAGATCTCAGCAGATCAACGACCCTAAACATACAGCCGGAGCTACAATGGAATGGTTTAGATTAAAGCATATTCATGTGTTAGAATGGCCCAGTCAAAGTGCAGACCTAAATCCATTTGAGAATTTGTGGCAAGACTTGAAAATTGCTGTTCACAGACGCTCTCCATGCAATCTGACAGAGCTTGAGCTATTTTGCAAAGAAGAATGGGCAAAAATGTCCTCTCTAGATGTGCAAAGCTGGTGGAGACTTCCCCAAAAAGACTTGCAGCTGTAATTGCAGGGAAAGGCGGTTCTACAAAATATTGACTCCGGGAGGCGCCATACAAATGCCTCCCACACTTTTCACATATTTATTTGTAAAAAATGCTGAAAAACATTTATCATTTTGCTTCCACTTCACAATTATGTGCCACTTTGTGTTGGTCTATCACATAAAATCCCAAAAAAATACATTTATGTTTGTGGTTGTAACATAACAAAATGTGGAAAACTTAAAGGGATATGAATATTTTTTCAAATGCGTTGTACATGTAATTGAATAAAAATTCAAATCAAATTGAATAAAAACATGCTAACTCTGTGCTCGGTAGTAATAATAATAATGTGAAGAGTGGTGATAGGGAGCAGCTCACACACATACTAACAAAGAAAATAAAAAACAAAACTATAAATTTATTAAAATTGTGAAACATGAACACACACAAAATTATTTACAATAGTGAAAAATAGTAATAAAAAGTAAATTTCCATGGAGTTAAATATAACTTATGATGCCCAAATTGTTGTATGTGACAGGGCTTCCAGAATGGGGAAGGATATAGAGGTCCTAGTAGAAGACAGACTGAGAAATAGCATGCAATGTCAAGCAGTGGCAACCAAGGCCAGAAGAATAATATTAGCATGCATCAAAAAAGGAATTTACTCCAGAGATAACACGATAATCCTGCCACTTTATAAAACTCTGGTTCAGCCGCATCTGGAGTATTCCATCCACTTCTGGTCATCAATAGAGTTGAGCGAACACCTGGAAGTTCGGGTTCTGCTGGTCCGTCCGAACTTCGGGACAAAGTCCGGGTCCGGGTCCGGACGGAACCCGAACGATCGCACGGACAACGAACCCCATTGAAATCAATGGGGACCCGAACTTTTAGGCACAAAAATGGCTGTAGGAAAGTCCTGGAAAGCCCTAGAGGGCTGCAAAAGGAAGTAAAATGGGGGTAAGGGTAGGGCAAGTGCCCTACAAAAAAATGGGGACAGGGAAATAACTGTAAATATTTTTTAAAAAATAAAAACATAAAAAAAGCAAAAATGGAGGTGAATGTGGATCATCTTCAAACTGTGTCTGAAAAGTATTAATTAATGGTAGAAGCCATATAACTGTTCTAAAATCACCTTCAAACTAGGGCAAGTGCCCTACAAATAAATGGGGATAGGGAAA
>BLSH010419864.1:0-13171 GCA_018402905.1 Glandirana rugosa
GTAAGCAATATGGAAATACAGAACGGTATTTGGTGTAAATCTGTATCATAGAACTTATACATATAAACGAAACACCATATATTTTCCTGTCTTAATATCTAATAACATTTCAATAGTAGAGCGAACAAAGTAAGAACTCCTTTATCACTGAGTTCATAAGGGGTGGTGTTTTGTTTGTTGGGGAACCTCTTTTAATTTATGCTGTTGAAGAAAATAGGGATGGGTTCTTATGCTTGGTTGGTAGATAGTGTGGTTGTGTGGGATACAAGTTTAAGTGATGTAAAGTTGCGTTAAGGGAGTGTTCCATCATGAACAGCGAGATGGTATTAGATATTAGGCTGTATGCTGAGTGACTAAGCTAAGGTAAGGTGTATGGATGTGAAAATTGGAGGGGGGGAGGGGATTGGAGGGGGGGTGGGAAGGGAGGGGAAGGGTGGGGAGGTGAGAGGGACAGGAGGGGGGGGGGCGCTGGGCAGAGGAATTGACTACTCGGCCTCCACCAAAAGCTTTTTTTTGTCTATACGACAGCCTAGTATGATATCTGTAGGGGAGGAGGCAGAGAGTATGATATTGGTATGTTAGCAATTAAGGACCTCGACGCGCGTCCCACCTTACTCGTCCCTTGGTTAAGGGCGGGGGGACTTGTGTCTATTTGAATAGTATAGCTTGTATTTACTGTGGACCCATAAGATATATCCTGTTAGCTGGTGGCGTCATTGTGCGCGTGGCCCATCACTGTTGTGTATTTTTACGTTGTTCAAAAGTGAGTCCAGCATGCCCAAGTGTGTGAAAATTTAGCTGGAGCATCTCTAGCTAGATGGATTATTTCTTTCATTTTGCAATTCTGTTAATGTGATGGAACCATTCTGGGATGGTCAGGATATCAGATGAACCCCAGTGTGTTGGGACGCAGATGTTGGCAGAATTAATTAAATGTACTACTAGGGATTTTGCGGTATGCATGTGCTGGTATGATGGAATGATGGAGGAGGAACTGCGCTGGGGTACATTCCAGGGCATATGTGGAGATTTGCGTTATTAGTTCATGGACTTGTAACCAGAAGCTCTGTAGGAGGGGGCATGACCACCAGATATGTAATAGGGTGCCAGGGTGTGTCTCAGGGATTGCTTGGACATGTCTGGGGGCCAGCTGAGGTTTGATGGGGGGTGAGTGTAGCGCCCTCCACGCTAGGTAGGTGATTAGTGTCGATTTTTGCTAGCTGAGGCAAAATTTAGTCAGGCCTGACTTTGTGCAGGACTGATTGTTTTGATTCTGGGCTGGGAGTGGCTCAGATAGGACTGGGTGATTCACAGATGGTGTCATCAGAACCTCCCACTTCTTTCCAGAGGCTTCTGGAGTGTTCTGGAAAGAGAGGTGGGAGGGGAGGTGTAGCCAAATGGGGTGTCCTGAGGAGCCCTGACCAACCCCCAATCTGGATTGGCAGGGGGCGAGCCTCCTTAAATACCCCGGGGTCAGCCCAATCTGGGAGGAGAAGTTTGGATGGAAGGCTGGAGATGGAATAGTGTGGCCTCTTGTGGCCCAGGAGAAGCCCCCAGTTTTGGGGCTGACCCCAGGCCTGGAGTGCTTGGGTGCAGCCAGGAGGAAAGAGATCTTGGTGGCAGGCACAAGGCAGATATATGGATGGGCATCACATATCGGTGACGTATCTGGATAATTTTGCTGACTTACCTAAGCCATCATTTACCCGTAAGGGAGAATGTATATGTTGTCTAAAAGGTTATTGGTTTTTGGCACTATTACCCAAGAAGCCATTTGAAATGAATTTGTGGCTTTTTAAGGGGTATGCAGACTCTAAACTGACTAGTCTTTGTATAGTGGTTGTGTGCTTTATCCCCATCACACTCAGAAAAAGATATAGCAAGTGGTGTCAGGGAAAATGTCTCATGCACACAGTCATGGACTTTGAGAGCACTGGTTCTTTAGTTCTATGAGGTGGTGCAGACTGTGCCTTATGCCATATATTGTTTCTTACAGGGCTTTCAGAGGTATATGTGTGACCGAGTTAGGTTCTGCTATCAGTTAAGTAAGTTCAGTCTTCTTTGTTTGTGTGAAATATACCGGATAGTCTGTGAAGTATAAGGCCTCATACACACGGGCGTATCTAAAAAAATAAACAAAACGTCGGGTCCGAAGTCAAGGAAAAAAAGTCGACGTTTTTCGGCGTTATGCATTGGCGTTTTTGAGCGTTAGTGAGCATTGGCGTCAATAGGCGTTTTTTAAAAAAAATCATCCCTCTGCTATTTTTCAACCTAAAAACGTCGGCGTCAAAAAACGCCGGAAAACGCAGGTACAATATTAGGTGGCGTTTGTTGGCGTTAGTTGGCGTTTGTTGGCGTTTTGTGGCGTCGGCGTCAAAAAACGTCAAAACGTTACAGCCTCAGAACGCGATGGCCATGGTTTCTACTTTCTGCTCACTAACGCCGACGCCACCTACAGCTCAAAAACGCCAACGTTTTTATGGGGCCATTGACTAACATGGATAGCTGCAAAAAACGCCAGAAAACGCCGGTGTCAAAAAACGTCCGTGTGTATGAGGCCTAAAACCTGAGAGTGGGTGAGATTGAACGGGTGTTGTGTAGCTTAAAGCCAGGTGCATTGTGTTATGCTGTCTCAGGTAGAGGTTCATGGCAGAGTTCCTTCAGGTGTGATGGTTAATACGTGATTTAGTCAGTGCTCATTTCCAGGGGTGGTGATAGATAGGTAATAATAGGTATAAGAAGTATGGGTGGTACTTATCTCAGGTTGCGACACTTTAAGAGTTCCATTTGAGTACTCTCGATGAGCCCATCGAGGTTGTGGAGCTCAGGTTAGGCTGATGCCTGGGTCCTGGCCTTGGTGGGTGGGAAAAGCACACATTGTGGATGGTGAGCGTTGACGACATATCCTTCGGTCTTGGGCATCCATGGGTTCTTCTCGGATAGGAGCGGCCCTCCAGTTGGTGGGTCGGAATGCAGAGTACCAGTTAGAAGTGGACTTTTTAATCATCCACTCATCCTCCAATCATAGATCATATTTCATTCATAGAAGCTGTATTATGACTGTCTATTAACGGTGCTGCTCAGGGATCATAAGTGCCATTGAATTGAGTACTGTGCTGGAGGCGTATCAGACCACTGTAGACTAGAGCTGCTGTGTTGTGTCAGAGCAGCAATTTGGCCCTTCAGCATGCTGCCAGCACAGGGTATTTTAACCCTTGCTGTAGCATCTAGAAATTTAGAAAACACAGAAATAAGAGCAAAAGCACAGAAGAAAAAAAACAATTCCAGAACTCCAACCATATATATATATATATATATATATATATATATATACACACACACACACACACACACAGTATTTCACAAAAGTGAGTACACCCCTCACATTTTTGTAAATATATTATATCCGGTTGTATTATATGCATAATTATGCACATAGTGGATAACTAATTATACATACAATACAACCTAATTTTGTTCTTAGATTAAATCTACGATTTTCCCCCAACGGCCATAAATTTTGTGTGGATGGGCCCTCCACAGGGAGAGCTTGTTGGCTTCCCCCCCCTCCTCTCTTCCTTCTAGTCTCTCTTTTCTCCTCCTCTCCTTCCACTCTTCTATCTTTCTCTCTGGTTATTTTGTTATTAGATAGTTGGTCGTTATGAGACAGGACTCACAGGAGACTTCTCGAGACGGAAGTACTCTGTAGGTGCCCATTGTGTATTTCATTTTCGAGGTTCTCTGATCTTATTAGCATTTCAGACTATACAGGGGGAGATGGGCTCTCCTGAAAGCTGGGTGAGATCTAGGGGGACCTCCCCGGAGTCCTGGGGGCATCTGGGGCTCTCCTCCAGCACAGTATGATCCCACTTGGGGTGCTGGAGGGGTTCTCTTGCTTGTGCTTGGGGGTTTGGGGAGGAACCCCAACGGTTCTAGACTCTCACATTTTCTCGCATGGAGACGAATTTGCCCAAGATTTATATGCTACTTCCTTATATGCAACGAGGGCCCTTCTCCCACATACGTTCATAGGTTGGAATTGATTTCACTCCTGCTATGGTTTAACGCTGACAGAGTTGCCATCTTTGATTTAGTGATTGTGTTTTTAATTTCCACTGTAATTCTGTGTTAGTTTTCCATGTCTGTAACGATGCAAATCTTCTGTTTGCCTTTTTTGATACTAAAAATAAAAATACTTTGAAAGTTAGATTAAATCTACATGATTGTACAACAAATTTAGTGTAGGACCTAATTATTTGTTATTAATTGCTGTCATATATATGTGTGTTTTTGTTAAATCGTGTCTTTTTTTGGCCAAAGATAGGTTTATCCAAGGTAAATTCCTACAGAGAGCTTACTATACTCCTGTTAGTTTGGCCGGCATATATTCCACACCTAGCCCCCTATATATTAGATGCCAGCTAGCTGCAGACACCTTCCATCACATGGTCTGGACTTGCCCTAAAATTCAGGGGATTTGGGTGTCTGTCTTGGAGGTTATTAATAATACATATGACCTAGCATTTACAGTAGTTTGGACCCCAAGGTGCTGCTCTTGAGGGTGCTGGATGGTGCAGAGCGGGGACGCTATGTTAAATAGTTTTTTTCCCCCCTCCTTTTAGAGAGAGAGATCCTTCTTAAGTGGAAGTTGCCTTTACTGTGTCATCCTTTGATTGCTGCCCCCCCCCCCCCTTTTTCTTATATGACTTTGTTTATAACTGTGCTCCCTTGTCTGTTCTTTACTGGCTGGCAAATAGGATAATAGACAATAATGACAGGTCCTGATGCCGGTAATATGTTAATCGTTCCCTTCCTCCTTCATAGCTTAGTTAAATGATCTGACGCCTTGAGGGGCTGGTTTGACAAAGAGGAAACAACCTCAAAATGCGTAACCGCCCTTTTTATCACATGTAGAGTGTGCAGCCACTATGACTAACAGTGGGAGTATACTATGCTCCCAGTGATTGAACCATCTGCAGCGGGTCCCTTCGCTGCCGCATTGGGATAAACCACCGCCACCTCACCCACCCCTCTGATGCCTAGTGGTGTAATCCTCTACAGTCTACGGATGCTGATTTACAGTATCTTTTATGTAAGTATGCTATTTAAGTTTTATAATAAGTCATGCTAGTTTTTAATGGGATCTCGCGCTCCTGTATTTATGTCTGCTTGTCAGCCTGAAGTAGCCTGGATCTATTTGGTGGTAGGTGCAGGACCCATTGATTACTGACATAGACTCTTCCTTGCCAATTGATGAATTGTGTCCCAACATCTACCTTTAGAAGTTGCAAGCAGAGGTTCGAGTGTGCGCTCTACTGGTTTTTCTTTGCAAGATGGCCTGAGGGACCAGTGTATAGCCATGGTTGAGGCCTAAGCAGCGGCGCTGCTGTAGAGGGAGCCAGGTGACATTTTTTTCATTACCTGTTATTGATTATTGATTATGAACAGGGGCATTGCTAGGGGGTGGCTATTGGTGCTATAGCTCCGAGTCTGGGGCCCATAGCCCCGAGTCTCTTACCAGGTGGGTGCAGTTCTGCAATGTCCCGGTCCAGAATGCAGGAGGCAGGGGCAGACTGAGCCGCAGTAGTGCTGGCTCTGGCTCTGCCCTTGCCTCCACCTGACTCTACTACTTGTCACTGGTTGCTAGAGCCGCCTAGTGTCGCCTAGCAACCAGTGAGGTAATGGCTGCGACTCCCTCCCTGATGAGCATTCAAAGCAGAGGAGGGTTCCACTTATTCCTCCTCCATGACAGTCCTGGACTGGAACGGACGCCGCTGGTCTGGTGGCAGTGAGGTGCAGGACAGCGGCATCATCAAATAGGGAGGGTGAGGCCAGGGCAGCCGGGAAGAGCCCGAAAGAGAAGAGAGTGAGAGAGAGAAGACGAAGCCTCACCACCACCCTCAGCAGCATCCCCGGTGCCTCCCAGAGCCTGCACTCCTTCTCCAAGCTCCTCTCCTAGCTCACTGTGATTGTCATGGAACAGGAAGAATAAAGGCTGACCGAGGATGGGTGGGAGGTAGGTGGCTCACACACACCTACCCACACAGAGAGAGGCTGGGACAGTAGGGACTGCAGGCAGGGCTAGGGGGTCTCTCTTTCACCCTTCTTTCTCTGATGTATAGGGAGGCTCTCTGGGGACCCTGATGTATGGGGAGGCTCTCTGGGGACCCTGATGTAAGGGGGGGCTCTCTGGGGACCCTGATGTAAGGGGACTCTCTGGGGACCCTGATGTAAGGAAGGGGCTCTCTGGGGACCCTGATGTAAGAAAGGGGCTCTCTGGGGACCCTGATGTATAGGGAGGCTCTCTAGGGACCCTTATTTAAGGGGGGTTCTTTGGGGACCCTGATGTATGGGGAGGCTCTCTGTAGACCCCATTGTATGGGGAAGCACTCTGTAGACCCTGATGTATGGGGGAGGCTCTTTGTAGACCCTGATGTATGGGAGAGGCTCTCTGGGGACCCTGATATATAGGGAGGCTCTCTGGGGACCCTGATGTATAGGGGGATCTCTGGGGACCCTAATGTATGGGGGGACTCTCTGGGGACCCTGATGTATGGGGAGGCTCTCTGGGGACCCTGATGTATGGGGAGGCTCTCTGAGGACCCTGATGTATAGGGGGCTCTCTGGGGACACTGATGTAAGGGGCATTCTCTGTGGACCCTGATGTATGGAAGAGGCTCTCTGTGGACCCTGATGTAAGGAAGGGGCTCTCTGGGGACCCCGATGTAAGGAAGGGGCTCTCTGGGGACCCTGATGTAAGGAAGGGACTCTCTGGGGGACCCTGATGTAAGGAAGGGGCTCCCTGGGGTCCCTGATGTAAGGAAGGGGCTCTTTGGGGACCCTGATGTGAGGGGGGCTCTCTGGGGACTCTGATGTAAGTGGGGGAGCTCTCTGGGGACCCTGACATAAGGGGGATCTGCACTCAGATATGTAACGATATTTATACATTGTAAAGTTGGGGATGTAGCTTCACAGGATTGAGTGCACAAGCCGGTAACTTAAACAGTCAGTGGGTTTATTTTCCCAATAAACAAAACAAAGGTAAGCTTTCAGCAGCAAAAACAAAACCAACAACAGAAAAGTCCGCTTATCTTCAGCACAAAACAAAGTAAAAGTAACATACAGTTCTTGGAAGACTCTTCAACCCAGGACCTTGCACGGTCCTTGTCAGGTAAGTTTTGCTTTCAGTCCCCAGCACACGTGGGTCTCCAAACACTTTCAGCTCTGCCAAAATACTGGTGTCTCCTCCCAGCTCCTCCTCACACACCAGCTACACACCACTTCCTCTCCTTATGAGCTGCTTCCTGGCTGCTATTAACCCCCATGTGTGCTGGTTTCCCTGTGATCAGGGGTGGAGGCCCTATCCCACCCGAATATCACTTTAGGGCCTCCGAAATTCCGGGTCCCTACTACCTCTCTATAAAAGGTAGGGAGAACTGCGAGTCAGCCCTCCCTGTGCTCTCGCTACTCCCGGAACCTCTCACCCCCTCGGGTGACCCCCTGAGCACTACCATAACCCAAATATTGGTGATATATAGCACCCGTCCAGGACCCACCCTTGGCGTCCTCTACAACATATATATACAAAAGTGAGTACACCCCTCACATTTTTGTAAATATTTTATTATATCTTTTGATGTGACAACACTGAAGAAATGGCACTTTGCTGCAATGTAAAGTAGTGAGTGGACAGTTTGTATAACAGTGTAAATTTGCTGTACCTTCAAAATAACTCAACACACAGCCATTCATGTTTAAACTGCTGGCAACAAAAGTGAGTACACTACTAACTGAAAATGTCCAAATTGGGCCCAAAGCGTCAATATTTTAAAGGAGCCACCATTATTTTCCAGCACTGCCTTAATCCTCTTGGACATGGAGTTCACTAGAGCTTCACAGTTTGCTACTGGAGTCCTCTTCCACTCCTTCTTGACAACATCACAGAGCTGGTGGATGTTAGAGACCTTGCGCTCCTCCACCTTCCGTTTGAGGATGCCCCACAGATGCTTAATAGGATTTATGTCTGGAGACTTGCTTGGCCAGTCCATCACCTTTACCCTCAGCTTTTTTAGCAAGGCAGTAATCGTCTTGGAGGTGTGGCACAGTCTCCAAAGGGAGGGGATCATGCTCTGCTTCATTATGTCACAGTACATGTTGGAATTCATGGTTCCCTCAATGACCTGTAGCTCCCCAGTGGCGGCAGCACTCATGCAGCCCTAGACCATGACACTCCCACCACCATGCTTGACTGTAGGCAAGACACACTTGTCTTTGTACACCTCATCTGGTTGCCGCCACACACGCTTAACACCATCTGAACCAAATAAGTTTATCTTGGTCTCATTACACCACAGGATCCATGTCCTTAGTCTGCTTGTCTTCAGCAAACTGTTTGTGGGCTTTCTTGTGCATCATCTTCAGAAGAGGCTTCCTTCAGGGACGACAGCCATGCAGACCAATTTGATCAAGTGTGCGGCATATGGTCTGAGCACTGACAGGCTGACCCCCCACCCCTTCAACCTCTGCAGCAATGCTGGCAGCACACATAAGTCTATTCCCCAAAGACAACCTCTGGATATGATGGTGAGCAAATGCACTCAACTTCTTTGGTAGACTATGGCGAGGCTTGATCTGAGTGGAACCTGTCCTGTATGGTCTAGGCCACCGTGCTGCAGCTCAGTTTCAGGGTCGTGGCAATCTTCTTACAGCCTAGGCTATCTTTATGTAGAGCAACAATTCTTTTCTTCTGGTCCTCAGGTAGTTCTTTGCCATGAGGTGCCATGTTGAACTTCCAGTGACCAGTATGAGAGAGTGAAGGCGACAACACCAAATTTAACACACCTGCTCCCCATTCACACCTGAGACCTTGTAACACTAGCAAGTCACATGACACTGGGGAGGAAAAATGGCTAATTGGGCCCATTTTTGACATTTTCATTTAGTGGTGTACTCACGTTTGTTGCCAGCGGTTTAGACATTAACCGCTTGCCGTCCGCCCGCCGTCAAATGACGGCGGAGCGGCTCTCGTTCCGGGAGGACGTCATATGACGTCCTCCCTTTAAGCCAGGGTTGCGCGCGAACGGGCGCGCGCATCCCGGCTCTGTCGGTGTCGGCGTGTCCCCAGGACACAACGCTTCACCGACAGGGGTGAACAGCCATTGGTTATGGCACATAACCAAATGGCACATCCGCCGTTCGCACGGCGCATGCGCGTGATCGGGAGCGCACTGCGCATGCGCGTCGGTGGCGGCGTGTTTCTAGGGAACACTGCCTGTCACCGACACAGGTATCAGCCACCAGGCAGCGGCTGATACCTTGTGATCGGCTGTGATCTACTTCACAGCCGATCACATGCAATGTAAACAGAGCGGTAACTCACTGTTACCAGCTCTTCTCTCCTCACACAGAGTCCAGTGTGAGGAGAGAAGAGCTGGGATCAGTGAGTTACTGATCTTTACAGTAAAATCACACTGACACATCCCCCCTGCCCCCCCAATGCACCTGTCACCCCAACAGTCACCCCATATGCCCCCATAAAGTGCACCTGTCATCATAAAGTGCACCTGTCCCCCGTCACCCATCAGTGACCGTGGCCTGTCACCCGTCACCCGTCAGTAGCCTGTCACCCATCACCCGTCAGTGACCGTGGCCCGTCACCCGTCATTGACCGTGGCATGTCACCCGTCACCCATCACTGACCGTGGCGTGTCACCCGTCACCCATCACTGACCGTGGCGTGTCACCCGTCACCCATCACTGACCGTGGCGTGTCACCCATCACTGACCGTGGCGTGTCACCCGTCAGTGACCGTGGAATGTCACCCGTCACCCATCAGCGACCATGCCTTGTCACCCAACACCCATCAGTGACCGTAGTGTGTCACCAGTCACCCATCAGTTACCATGGTGTGTCAACCGGCACATCAGTGGCCTGTCACCCAACACTGACGTAGCCTGTCACCCAACACTGACATAGCCTGTCGCCTGTCACTCATCACTGACCATGGCCGTCACCCATCAGTAACCACCGCCAGTCACCCCTCACCCATCAGTGACCACCGCCAGTCACCCATCACCCATCAGTGACCATGACCAGTCACCCATCAGTAACCATCGCCAGTCACCCATCAGTGACCACCGGCAGTCACCCGTCACCCATCAGTGACCACCGGCAGTCACCCATCACCCATAAGTGACCACCGCCAGTCACCCGTCACCCATAAGTGACCACCGCCAGTCACCCGTCACCCATCAGTGACCACCGCCAGTCACCCGTCACCCATCAGTGACCACCGCCAGTCACCCGTCACTCATCAGTGACCACCGCCAGTCACCTGTCACCCGTCACGCATCTGTGACCACCGCCAGTCACCCGCACACATTAGTGATCATGCTAGTGTACATGCTATGTGTTGGAAATATCTTATAAAAGGACAACTTTGTGTAAAAATAAAAGCGTTTTTCATTTTTTCCCCACATTTTCCAAAAACTACTGGAAAAAAATGACATGTTCAAACGACTCATTATGCCCCATAGATTATACATTGGGGTGTTTGCTTTCCAAAGTGGGGTCATTTTGTGGGCAATTCCATTGTCCTGGTGCTCCAGGACCTTCAAAAATGTAATAGGTAGTTGAGAAATGAGGTGTGTAATTTATGCTTGTAGAACGCCTGAAGGTGCTAGTTCAATGTTGGGCCTTTGTATGTGGTCAGGCTATGTAAAAGTCTCACACATGTGGTATCGCCATACTCAGGAGGAATAGCAGAATGTATTTTGGGGTGTCATTTTTGCTATGTACATGCTATGTGTTGGAAATATCTTATAAATGGTCAACTTTGTGTAAAAAAAATGCGTTTTCATTTTTTTCCCACATTTTCCAAAAACTACTGGAAAAAAATGAACCGTTCAAAAGACTCATTATGGCTCATAGATTATTAGTTGGGGTGTTTGCTTTCCAGAATGGGGTCATTTTGTGGGCAATTCCATTGCCCTGGTGCTCCAGGGGCTTCAAAAATGTGATAGGTTGTCATGACATTAGATGTGTAATTTATGTCCCTAGAATACCTGACGGCACTCCCTGCATGTTGAGCCTCTGCATGTGGCCAGGCTGTGAAAAAATCTCAGACATGTGGTATCTCCATACTCAGGAGGAGTAGCAGAATGTGTTTTGGGGTGTAATTTGTGGTATGCATATGCTGGGTGTGAGAAATAACCTGTTACAATGACAATTTTGAGGGGAAAAAAAGAAAAGAAAAAAAAATCTTCATTTTGCAAAGAATTTTGGGAAAAAATTACAACTTCAAAAAATTCACCATGCCTCTTACTAAATACCTTGGAATGTCTACTTTCCAAAAAGGGGTCATTTGGGGGGTATTTGTACTTTCCTGGCTTGTTAGGGTCTCAAGAAATGAGATAGGCCATCAGTATATCAGGTGTGATCAATTTTCAATGATTGGCACCGTAGCTTGTAGACTCTATAACTTTTACAAGGACCAAATAATATACACTTATTTGGGTTATTTTTACCAAAGATAGGTAGCAGTATAAATTTTGGCCAAAATTTACAAAGAAAAATTACTAATTTGCAAAAATTTATGACAAAAACAAAGAAAAAGGCATTTTTTCAAAAAAATTTCAATCTTTTTTTATTTATAGCACAAAAAATTAAAAAAACCCTAGTGATTAAATACCACCAAAAGAAAGCTCTATTTGTGTGAAAAAATGGACGCAAATTTCATATGGGTACAATGTTGCATGACTGAGTAATTGTCGTTTAAAGTGTGATAGCACTGAAAGCTGAAAAATGGCCTGGACAGGAAGGGGGTTTTCGTGCCAGGTATTGATGTGGATAATGGCTGTGTGTCGAGTTATTTTGAGGGGACAACAAATTTACACTGTTATACAAGCTGTACACTCACTACTTTACAGTGTGGCAAAGTGTAATTTCTTCAGTATTGTCACATGTGAAGATATAATAAAATATTTACAAAAATGTGCGGGGTGTACTCACTTTTGTGAGATACTGTATATATATATATATATATATATATATATATATATATATATATATATATATACACACACACACATGTGTATATTATATACATGTGTATGCCAGATCAAGCTTATGACTTTCTTTACTTCACTGCTATGAGCACTAGCCCCAGATCTTTTGTAGACCTAGCAACGCCCCTGATTATGAATATCCACTGCGTGGGCAACTGTTTTGTTTGAACTTTTACTTGTGTTTGTTTAATAAAAGTGAGCTGGCAAGCCCTAAACCACAGTTCGGACTGGCATGGTCTCACAAAAAATGCATCTACCACTGAGCAAAATAAACATCACAATACACTAAAACTGGTTGTTTAAAAATAATTACTGGTCCAAAATGGAAAAAAAATGAAGTTATTTATTATTTTATTTCTTACTTTAATTGCTACAATACATTGCAAATATAATAATTCTATATTAAAAAACATTGTTGCCTTCTACACTAACAAAAAAGAATATATAGCTCATATAACTGTTTAACTGAGTGCATTGAGTTTTCTTATGTAGTATTGGATACTATAAGCCTGAAGACGTACTTTTGACACAAGCATCTGGGTTTTGATATGCCATTGCAGGGTGATCTGTGCCAAAATTTGACACACCAAGATGTACCCTTGGTAGTTGGTATAGCACCTTGAAGCTATGGGTTTTAAACTTCAGTACAGTGACTTCTGAAGCTGATAAAGTGAAGTTCTAATGTAATCCCTTAAAAGATGAAAGGACTGCTTGAAACAAATGCCAGTAACCTCCTTCTAGCAAGTTTTGCTATGAATGAAATCATTTTTATATATCCTTTGGTGTTGTAGGACCACACAGTAACATATGACCATTATAGCAGTGGGTGGCCTAGAAATACGTGCAGCTAATTCTCCTGCCTTTATTGTGACTATATCAGGTTTTACATTTGGTCTGTTTTCCTAACAGCAAGAAGTACTAGGTGGTCTTAGAAAATAAGGAAAATAAGACAACATACACTTTTTCTGACCCAATTGATAAACAATTTCATTAGGTATAGTGTTGAGCGAACCCGGACTGTAACGTTCGGGTCCGTACCGAACTTTCGGGTGTCCGTGGCACGGACCCGGACCCGGACATTTCAAAAATCGTTCGGGTTTGGTCC